>JAECUM010003678.1:0-19556 GCA_016617855.1 Megalonaias nervosa | reverse complement strand
ATATTAATTGTGCCTACTATTATCAAGCATTCTTCTATAGAATCCAGGGATAGCACTTTCCGTTCTCTCTGGTGTATATTTATAATCACACACACACACACACACACACACACACATACATACATACATATATATATATATATCAACATCATTAAAGACAATGTATAATAGCTTTTCTTATTCAGATTTCCTGTTGAGAGACGTCTTATTACATTTTCAGCACAAGTTACACAATAAATCATCCCATTTCTCAATGGAAAAACCTTGTCAGCAATGAGACAGTATCGATTCTCTATGACTAATGGAGAGATCTCATGCAAGCGATCCAAAACAGCTAAAATATTTGGCGTACGGAATTGTTGACGGAGTTGACCATTTTAGTACCAGAAGTACGACGTCCTGGCTAGATTTATGCAAGAGGTTATTTACTAAGACAACATGAACGTTTTATAGGTGGTACGGTATGAAGAGAAATATTGTGCAGCTTTCCAGCAACTAGGTCCCGGGAGCAATTCTCTTATCATCATTTTCACTTATGTATCGCCATTCTCTAAAGTTAACTTCTGGATATGGTTCATCCCTTTCAAATATCCCTGACCCCGTGTCCTTCCATATGACATATTATGGTAAGTAAAATAGAACGTTTCTGAGATAAATATTGATATTTAACTTAAAAGAATTCAAGTATACATGATTAAAATAAGTAAAACGCTTTTAACATGATAATTAGCTATGGCGAGCGGAGAATGCGAATGAATTTAATGAACCTTTATAATGCCTACAATCTGACTTTTGGAACCAAAACGTTTTAGTACTTATCGTCTCCAGATATTTTCGTGAATAGTACATCGTGTTTGCATTTATTGCGCAAGTCGGAAAGCGGTCACAATTTACATACTCTCGCATGAGGAAAGCTTTTGGAATGTATCACGATACTTGATGAGGAGTCGGACTGATTATACTTTAATATTTCCAGGTCTAACGGCAGACATGGAAGACTATGCACCAATGGAATTTATTACTGGTGGTTGTATTATGGATGCAGAAAGGTAGGGTACAGAGGGATAGAAAGAGATATATTCTGGTCAATTTTTGGGGCATTTCTGTAAATGAAAAAAATGGGATGAAAAGGTAACAGACATAACTAGTCAGAGTTAACATGTCAACAGAATAATTGTAATATCAGTTCTATAAATTAACTTAATCTTAGCAGTACCTTAACAGCTGTGTTATTTAGGCACACACACTTAATTATAAATGTCAGCAATTTATGACTTATATGCTGAACTCCTTTTTTCAGCAAAATATTTTTACTTTCCGAGGGGCCTGCAGCATCTCACTCCCGAGTGAAACAAGCAGTGTCGAACATTTGCGTGAGTCCGGCTTGATGTCCTTGTTTTCTTCTATTTTCAAGGATCTCAACACAACAATTGTTGTCAAGTGTGGGGTTTTTAATAGTGTTATTGCAACAACTAATGCCCTCTTATAATCTAACGACAATACATCAGTGAAATTCCAGTTTCACATTTGCATGGTTTTCCTTGCTTCCCATCCGTATGATTGACAGTATCTGTACGCTCTTGATAATTGTAGATCGGTATTTGATACCACGTACAGCAAAATACGATCAAAACCACCATCATACACCGAAATATTCCTATCTTAAATGACCAGATACTTCAACATGAGAATATCCCGAGAATTCATTATCATAAGAAATACGGAGCGTCCATTTAACAAAACTATCCAATGCTGCCAAAAAACCTCATGAATAATGTACGTTATGGTGTCTGCTAATTGACTAATTACTCGGATTCAAAAACATCTTTCTAACACGGACTCCCTATAACAATAAAAACAATCATTAAAATCTAAGAAAGTTATAAACGGAGACGGTAATACTAAGAGTATATACCCTAGGTTTGTTACAGTATTGACAATAAAACAAATAATTCAATTCATCGGACATATCTTATGAGGAATAGGGTTATTTTACATCTGCTTACAGATAAATCCTTTTCTTTCAATGGGAAACCTACGATACTTGAACACATGTTTAATTCAATTATTTTATAATTTTGCGGCATACATATAAATGTATGTTTAAATTACATAAAAATTTGTTTGATAACGAAAGTAATTTCAAATTGCATATACTAGAAGCAGCGTCCTTTAACATTATGTCGCATAATACATTTGAAAGTTTACTCATTTTTCAGGTACCTGTCTAGCCCCTAAATATAACGGCGTCAATTTTGAAAAAAAAGTATAGTTGTTGAGTCGCAGAGAAACCTTCTTGGGTCTCCATGGCACGCAATCTGTCTTTCTGTCTGTCTGTCTCTCATATGGTCATAGGATGTGGATCATAAGTTAAGTTCGTTTAGTTTTAATTCAGTTATATGTACAGCGCTATCATCATCAATCTTTCATTACAGAGCGCATTGCAAGAGAGATCATTCGGTGATGTTTTGTTCTTCAGTAAATCTTTGCAGCCTAATCACTTTGCATACTTGTTTTGCTTGGCATTATCTCGGGGTCGCTACGCAAAGCAAATTTTTTAAAAGCAAATAACAAACCCAAACAACTAAAGAATGGTTTCGGCTTGTAGTCATTAAATATGATGATAAAATATTCCAAGAAGGGTATGAGTTACATTATAATTGTCTTTTAATTTAGTAAGTTCGTTTGTTGATCCATATAGGTGCTTCTGAAACCAGTGTAGTATCCGGTGGAGACTACAAACCCTATTTAAGTTAAAACAGTATAAATATTAATTAGTACCCCCACCTCCAAAAAGACACAACAAACCAAACTGGAAAACCACATTAGAAGTTTTTTATTTTACATATAATGATCTTCCCCCTTCTCTTTCTCGAACATACCTAGAAAAAGCTTTGATACACCAGTGAAACAACTATCCCTGATATTATAATTTAATTCCTCCTCCACACAAGGATCTATTTACATGAGTTTAAAGATCTAATGTTCTAGAATTATATGCTGCGATGTCAGCTACGGCAACAACTAGAAAGGACAGATCCTCGTTTTACGTTCCAATTTAGTTAGATTTTTGAACACTGCTAGATGGCTGCGCTAAAGAAAATTGCACCTTCATCAGGTTTTCGTTAAAATATGACTCATCATAATTGGAAAAAAAGGATGTTATTAAACTTTGATGGACAGATTTTCGAAATGTTCTTTGCATATTAATCAGCAAATAAATTTAGACCACTGAGTTTACTTAGTACGTTAAAATATCGTAATTAGCAGATTTTGTTCTAATGACAACCAAAAGATGTTAAAATTAATAATAGTCTCTTTGGACCACAGTTGTTAAATCGATCACATATCTCCTTGTACCAAAATTCTAAAGTCTCTAAGCGATATTTGAAATGAAGTCTTTTGATACTTGAAGTTATGTCCTACCTTGAATTTAAGACCCACCCTATTCAGTGTTTTCTTTGGAATTGACATAGATAAACCATTTGATCCTCACTATTTGGCGAACATATCATTCCCTCTGCGTGAGTCAATAACAGTTCACTGAGATTTTACCTCATTTTTGTTTTGTTCTAACATAATCTCACGCAGCCATCCGACAGTCATGCTGACAAGATTCTCATTCATGCCTAGTTCTAAATCTGTTATTCAGCAACTTTTCGAACATTCAAAAACAGTGTACCCATTACAACAGATAGTTGTTTCTTGTAATCTTAATCCCTTGGTAATGAATCCATATTCTTTAGTACGTCTTAATTGATGCATCACTTAGGAGATCATGCTTTAGTTACTTAACCCTCGACCTTTCTTTAAATATCAGAATTATTCCAACGGTTTTAGAAAGTATCATTGGTCTCTACCTTGTAAATTCCTATCATTATATTTCACCGTAAGTCTACAGAATTGTAAATACCGTCTATGCTCTCTAATAAGTAGAGTCCAACAAAAACTGTACATGCCCAGATCTTGGTCTAAACAGCTTGTTAGCAATAAGCAGTGGAGCAAATAAACTTTGACCCTGATCTGCCAACGCATTATGTAACGGCAGATTAGAGTCAGGGTTATTTGCTTCTGTGCTCGACGTGAAAGCGAGTATATATGGTAGTAAGTGTATATAGATCATATCATAAAAAGACAATAGGACATATTAACATTTACAACACAGTTCAAACATTCTCTGCAGCAAGAAACGAGATCTAAATTATGAAATTTTTATATACGGGTGTACGACTCATATTAGAATATGATAGTAGTGAGGGGAACGGTCACACATTGTGTAATCCACCCCACATCACTAAAGAAAAACAACAAAACAATTAAAACTGGAAGATCGTCAACTTGCAGCTACGCGAGATGTAACTAGTATGTCTTTATTAGGAAGTCTTATCAACAATCTTTCTACAACGAAACTGACAAGGAAAGATTATCGCGAGAAGGAAACGACGTTTAATTGGTACTGCACACATGTACTATATTGTCAATAAATAAATCATCGTAATAATTATTGTTCATTCTATCTCCTTATAATCAGGCATATAAAACCGATTATTCCAATAAAAACTTGAGACTCTCAGCTAGAAACTAATCTTTCTTTCCCTAATTATAAGTATAGCGCAATGATGTTAATGAAATGGTATGAAATGGATCGCCCATTTTATATTGCAAAAGAACTTCGGCGTTGTGTATAAAATACGAACCTGTATAATAATTACAAAAAAACTCTTTCAAATTAGTACACAACAGATTTCATCACAGTTGCAGACCTCTTTGTTCTTATATTTATTATGATCAGTTTTTACCGTCCCCATCATCCATATATTGCGCATATGTGGGTACGTAAACCTTACAGCACCTCTTTTACAAATGTACTTATGCCAGCTAGGTCACAGGAAAAAGCGTAGAGAATATTTCATTACAGTTATTACCTTCTTTTTTTTTAGCATTCTTACGAAGAAATAATACATTCAAGTCTTCGTAAGTGAGGAAGTAATTAAAGCCAAAATAAATCACTATGGCATTGATCTGCTTCGCAAATTCTCTGTAACAATTTGTAATTATAATTTTATTCTTTTTTTTTTTTTTTTTCGCATTTTATTAAGCTGTGTGCCGACATGTTAAAACATTGACACAGGCAATCCCTTTGATCTTTCTCGGAGGGTAATCTATATCTCGTGGGCCTCGCTGACGTGGATCAATATTAACAAGCACTAAGTTTACCTCTTTGTCAATTCCGCATTTCTACGCGGTATCTTGTACTGCTGAATGAATGTCCTATAATAAATATCCTCCTTTACATTAACTAGCTCAAATTCAATTTCACTAGCAGCCTATTATATATATATATATATATATATATATATATATATATATATATATATATATATATATATATATATATATATATATATATATATATATGTGTGTGTGTGTGTGTGTGTGTGTGTGTGTGTGTGTGTAAAAGAGAAGACTGTCCGTCTTTTATAGTGAAGCTTCTGATAATGATTCCGAAAATCTTCATCTAATTTTGATAGACGAAGCAATTTCTTTCTTGTCATACTGGTTACAACTAAACATTATTTGGCAATGAATACTGACATAATTTCTTTTAATTCTAATGAAGCTCGTTTTATGGAAATAAACACCTAACAGTGTTATTCCTTGTAATGCCGTTCCCTTCATTTGGAATGCCACATAAATATGCTACTTCTCCAGGCAGTGGTGTTAATAGTGCATTTCTTCGCAAATAAAAGAAAGTTGATGTACAAGCATGAAATGGTTTCCTGGATCTCCTAATGAAAACTACAATTTAAAAACGGCAGCTATGTACACCAGAAAGAAAACGTGTGCTGATAAACAAGCTGTTGCGACTTAAAATAAATACATCACAATTTGCACAAGCTTATCACAATATGCAAACAGACTGATATTAATGGCCAGCGTATCGCACGCAATTATGCAACTAATATTCTACATGCAAGACGACGGAATTATCTATGGTTAAGCCCTAACAAGACCAATTATGTTCATTATTTATTCCTTAATTTCTTTATACATTTTAAATTAACTCCAATACCTTAGATAAAAGCTCAACTGTACCAATGATGTCGTACATACGACAAACACACACTTGGACACAGCATGCCAACACTAGTATAGGTTATCTTGCACTAGTGATAAATAATTATTGCATTTCAATTAAGTGTCGGAACTTTTCAGCGCGAGAGACCTTTCCGGAGACAGCCAAAGCACACCTACTTGCCTTGTCATCCTTTGCAAAAGCAAAGTGGCGGAATTTACAAACATGTTATTTTCTGCGTCTGTCTAACTAATTCATTATTGTGAATGTAATGGTCAGCAGCTCTCCCGGAATACTTAAAGAAACAATATTAATGATTTTCTCTCGGACTGAAATACGATGCAGTACCAGTTGATTGTCTCGACTGGTGTAGTGATCCCTTAAAGAGATGACAAAAGTGGAACCTATTTAATTGTACTTTTAAGTATCTGTTTGCATAAGTGGTGTGATGTTTGGTGCATTTTTCCAGGCGTGCTTTGCTGTTGGGGAAAATACATCTTGCTAGATAGCGGGTTGAGGGTATATCGTGTTGTTTTGCTATATAGGTGACAAATGTAACGTTCAATCACAATGACTCGCTTGCAGTACTTATAAAAAATGGAGGATGTTTCATACTGGTGGATTTGATAGGAGATGTTGCAACGAATAAACCATATTTTAAGTTTTGGTCTATCTTTTAATATTTAACCTATAAGAAATGAAGAAATTTCGCAATTTGTGGCTAACGCCCTCAATATATGAACGAATTTAACTACTTGTGTGCACGTAAGGTAAACTTTGAGACGCTTTGAGATCCATGGGTCATATCTAGAAATACAGACTTTCTTACATGTTAACGTTATATCAGCCCCTGTATTTACAAACCTTAAGCAGGCTTATTTAGCATGTAATATACACCCTAATGAATTTTCAATGCAATGGAAGGTTGCAAATGTGGTGCCCAATAATGGGTATAAATCAAATCATTTCAATTTTAGATTAAAGTTACTTCTTCAGCAGAATTAGTAAAGCATATGAAAGAGACGTTTTAAAGCTCATGTAGAATTACTTTCACGATCATGAATTTCTCTATAGATATCGGTCTGGTTTCATACCTGGCCAGTCAAACACATTTTACCTCGTTCATATTCATCAGAAGTTAATTAATACAAAATACAAAAATGAATTTTAGTGCATCATTTTCTGATGTATTTCAAAAGAACTTTAATACAGTATGGTGTGGAGTTTTGCTGCTAAAATTAAGAAATTATGGAATTTTGGGATATATACTGGTTTTGTTAAAAAAAGCACAGTACGTAAAACTAACAGAATTCAGACAGTCCTTATTCGCAACAAATTTTCAAATGTAGGATATCAAGCAGAAGATGTACACTAGGGATCAGTTCTGGTCCATTTCTATTTCCTGTCTATATGAACAAAATACTCTTTTGTTTAACATCTCGTGCACGATTATCTGCACATGACTTAATAGTTTCAAAATAGGTCCTCTGATCTATTACTTGCACAAGGACTATAACTGATCACCATCAGAAACACTAGAAATGAACCAATAGTTGGCTAGCAAATGTAATACATTTTTAAAACAAATGCGATCTGCTTACAAATTGGGAGAGGAATTATTTCAATAATATTCAATTATGTGCGGAGACAATTAAATTTGTTTCGTCACACTGTTATTTGGGAGTTACCTAAACTTCCAATTGATCGTGGTCAAATCATATTGGCAATATTGTAAAATCTGCTTCAGAACGTTTCGGGATCTCAAGAAAAAGAAGAAGACTATACAAATATCTTAAGATTTACCTATATTCATCAAACCCTACACTGTTGATCTGAAATGTGGCCATCAAGAAACTGGCAAAGCACAACTTGTGGCAGCTAGATTTAATTTCGGTGTCTCAAAGTATGCAAGAAGCGAAACGTTTTACATTGAAACAGGTTGACGTGCTCTTATGCAAACAATGGATTATATGAATCACTGTACCTTTTATGCAATCAAAAGACTCAATGCAATGCAGCTTAAACTGATTTACCTCATACACAAGAATAAGGTCATGTGTTATCTTAAAATTACTGTTGGATACATCAATCATTAAATTGTTCGAGTGAACAATATTCAACTTAGAAAATTTTTGCAATATTGTCTCTTGGATTAATACATGGTGTTTGTTTGCTTGTTATACAAATAGTTCATATTCTGGCAAATATATCCAACTGGCATGCAGCCATCTAAAATGTCTCCAAAAGTTAGTTCGTTTAACTGGTCTTTTAACATTTCGAATGCTGTTATTTACGACAATGCTATTTAAAAAATACAGTCCAGAGTCGAGAAAGGGAAACTTGAAGTTCTGCGGGTTATGATGATTATACTTGCTCAGTGCATTCCACCAATTTATAATTCAAAAATACATATATAAGCTACTTTGTACAAAAGAATCCACACCAACATCGATTCGAATATGAATGCAATTTTTAGAATCAGGAATGAGTATATCCAAAGTATAAATTAAATGATAGCTTTCTTTCAGAAGTATTCCATTTGTTTGTCACATTGAGGTTCTTGAAAAGACCTTTCATGTAAATATCGTTCGCTTGTTTGGTTGCTGTTTATATCGCATATCTAATGTCATCCGGTTCTCGCTTTGACCAACATAAATATGAAGCTAATATTTAAGACATAGGATCTTGATTTCACACAAGCAAGTTTTATGTTAAATCTAAACTTAATATATTCGACAGCCCAGTTGTACGTCAGACTTCAATTTTATCCAATCAGATCGCTGGATTCTAAATTTAAATGCAAGTCCTGATGTCATAAAAATTAGAATAGTGACATAAAGTATAGTTCAAATGAAACCATTGAACTTTGGTGAAAGCTTAACTGTGTAATGTTATTATTCATATTTGACAACGACTTTTAACTTTTCAATCACATACACAAACAATATCGAGAAAGCTAACATGGAGCTGTCGTCCTCACGCTAAGGACTTCATCAGCAGACTGATTTAATCTCAGTTGACCGTTAACATCACTCGATGGAATGGTGAATGGATATTCGGCAGGTTATATAGGCCCCCGTCCCTGTTCAACCTTTGAACTTTGAACCAGAGAAAAAAATCTATAGTCCGACCCCAATGGACGTTGCACATTACTGCTCTCAACGATGAGTTTGGATGCCCATACGTAATGGAAGTTTAATTATTTCCAGCATATAATGCTCCAAGGAAATGTTTGTTATTATTGTCGTGTTGATGTTCGTCCTTCAAGTTTGAATATGACCATGACATCACTGACTGGTTTAGTTTCTGACAGGAGATGCAGCGTGGCAGGGGCGTACCTAATGCGTTTGGCACCCGAGATGGGTCCTTCCTTTGGCACCCCCACAAATAATTTTAAAAGATAAATACACATAAAAATATACGTTTGCAAGTAGATTTTAAACAGTACAGTGCTGTCATAAGCAAATTGGAAATAACTTTTAGTTTGAAGAATTTTTCGTTTGGATTGAAAACTTGTTCTGGTATTTCAACTCTCCCGATGACACACCCCTACTCCCTTTCTGGGTGTCACCTGGGGCGGACCGCCCCCTCGGAACCCCTTAGTACGCCACTGTCGCATGGGTTTGCTTGATAAATAAGGCAGACGCATTAACTCTCGAGTTTCTTTTTCCTTGATGATCGCGTAAACAGCGCACAAAACATTGGAATTATATTTGTTTGTCATTGTTAAGAGATAAGCCGTTAGAGGGCGCTCTACAGATATTATGAACATCTGACAGAGTGGCGGGTGTAAGGTGAAGTTGTTTACATTTGCAAGATGCATAAAGGATATAATATTGGTATACCTATCTATGTTACTTTCATGTACTATGTCTGAAATTTCTTTGGATATTGTACTGGTGGAAATTGTACATGATCTAAGCACACAGCTAACTAAAATGATTGTTCCCTTGTGCTCAACAATCAGTCTGAATTAAAAAGTATACTATCTTTAGCAGTTATTACAATAGGGAAATGAATTTTGCCTGACTAGACAATACCAACTTTTGAAAGTGCAATGAATAAATTGCCAAATGTATCAAATGTAAAAGAGTTATCGGCTCTTTTTGTGTTAGAATTTACCTCTGAAGTCCAGGAATTGAAAATGACCAAGCGGAACTGGCAGTTTTTTTTTGAAAGGTGCACATCTGAAGAAATGCCAAGCTGTATACTCTGTCCCATATTACACAAATCAACCAGACACCAAAATAATGGGAATTAAAAGTTCTTGGAGCAATACCTAAGATATACAAGGTCTTATTTTAAATAGCCAGTATAACCAGTGAGGAAATCCAGGGAAATTCTTTTTCTTTAAAAATTCTACCCCCCTCCCCTGTGTAAAATGCGACACTGTAGAGCGCCACCTTAATCAAAATGGAAAGCGAGTGCAGAACAAGAGAAAATTCTGTGAAATAATGGTTAAAGAGTTTCTTTTATATACTACTGCTCATTCATGAAAAATTGGTCGATAACAACATTTTAGTCATAAAAAGAACGAGACTCTTCAACGAATTTTTATTATTCACCAGTTACGCCGTACAGTAAATGTGTTACTCAAAAAAACTTGCACAAAGTACACAGAACTATACGGTACCATTATCCTTGAGTAAAATGTAAATCTACGTCTGGGAAGAAAGTGTAGCACATATTACAGAATAATCGGAGTTTTACGGATAAATGTATGAAATATAGCTTTAATTTCATTTTGATTTACCAGCAGATGTGTAAATATTTGAAAATCCTACAATGTACAGACGGTATAAAACAAACGATAGCAATATATTTTAGACTTCTAATAAACAACGTAATTATTTTGATTTAATTCTACTTTTGACTTCTTGTGGTGTAGCTACTTACTTGCTTGACTTACATTTACTCATAAACTACACAAGCAATTGAAGCGATATATTTCTACGTTAACTGCCACACTTGAGAAGCTTTATATTTATCGTCGTATCGCATTATATATGTGTTTTTTGTAATTCAGATATATGATGGAATTAACATTAATGTCAGGTATCAAACATGATAGACTAATGAAACAGATTATATGTGCCATAGAGACAGTGGCTATCCCAAATGATCCATAAACTAAAGGTTGATTGAGATGAATCGGTGTGTGTGTGTGTGTGTGTGTGTGATTTGGATTTTAACGTCGCTTTAACAATTTTTCAGTCATATCGCTACGATGTCTGTAGTGTGGCAGTTTATAGTGATGTCTAGCACTGGGGCATCATGCCGCAGTCATGTAGCATGATGTCCCACCCAGTCACATTATCCTGACACCAGGCCGACCAGTCCTAACACTAACCTCTTAATGCTGAGCGCCAAGCGAGGCAGCTGTTAGTACCATTTTTGTAAGTCTTTGGTATGACTCGGCCGGGGAACGAACCCACGACCCCCGCATCCGAGGCGGACGCTCTAACCACTAGGCCACCGGAGCAGTCTAGATGAATCGGTAATGTGTGCAGGTAGATGATATCGTAAACAGAAAATGGTCCAATCTAACTTTAAGGACAGCATGTAGTATAATTTAATTTTAAGTAACACATCACACAATTTTGTTTAGAGCTAGTTTGGGAGCAACAAGAAGATGTGTTCAGCCGAGGCAAGTCATTTTCCAAGAGGGCGAAGTAGATGTAGATTTGAAGATGTGTTCACTCAAGGCAAACCATGCTTTACGAGGGCGAAGAACAGGTGGAACATGATTTGTCGCCGGTAAACAAATGTCCCCATGTCCCCAAAGCAAAACCAATACATATGTTTATTAAACCGATTCATAAAAGACAGCGAGAGGGCGGCACGATGTATATTGTTCCATGACACGTGGCATTCTGTGCGCCAGTCATTGATATTGTTAGTTTACGAGGTATAATAAAATTGTTTCAGTCACTATCCGACAGCGGCTAGAAAATTGTCAGTGATTATCTAAACTTGATTACATGTATTTGCTTATATTCAACATGTTCCCTGTTAACACGTAATACGCTTGTTGTTGTTTAGACGCATGATAGGCTATACATGGCGGCCAGCGGAGGAAGAACCCAGACAAAACCCGACAAGAACCACCGACTCACGGGGAGCTACTGGCAAAATTTCTCGCATACTCATATGGCCTTAGGTCACAATTAATAGTTCCGGTTCAGTACCCACGAATGTAGTCCCAGTCTATTTTTAGATCATTTTTTCCTGTCTCCGTTTGGTGGTGATACAAGAGTTAGATTTAGGCATTCTTGGTAAGGATTTAAAGGCAATTGTTTATTCTTTATAATATGAGCTTATGGTGTGCTTGTCTGTGTGTATTTCGGCAACAGTGCACAGTGAGTAATAAGACCTTGGTGATGATCCGGAAGTGAAATCTGTGTTCCATTGCATGGTGTTTTGTTTACAATTCAGCCTCTCAAAAAAATGCAGGTCAACCCCTGACAAGAACTTCACCGTAAAGTCATCTTTGAAGGTATTTTAGATTGGCATATGATTTGTATTGATTGTCACACAGTGGAAAGTTCAGTACTGAGAAACAAATGTAGAGAATATATAGTAAAATTAATTGTGTTCTATGGCCTGTCAGTGCAGTATTTGAGTAAAGTTTAAACTGGTATAAAATCTTTATTATTAACGATAGACACATGAAATTTTAATATGTTATGTATAATGACTTTAAATATATAAGAATGAAATTAAAAATAAAAATTGATTTTGATTTTAAAAATTTTAATGAAAGTTTTAAAAAAATTAAAAAATAAAATTTTTCCACCAAAAATGCACATATATAATATTTATTGGGAATGATATTAAATGATATCAGCATGTATATAATCCTACACCATATACAAGCTCAAATGATGGATATTTGTCAAATTTTATCTGAGAAAATATCTTTGTAAATCAAAATGAGACCTTCATTTAAAATACATGAAGACAAAATTCTATTTTGTATTGTACCTTTAGGTCATTGAAACTATTTATTTGGGGTCCAAGCAGTTAATTTATGTGTTTATGATGACTTCCTGAGTAACACATATCTGCTTGTATAGCTCTCAGTAATTGTTTATAAACATAGTTATAGGGTATTTAGTGAGAGGACAGAGATGAAGACTTTATACTAGACCTGCTCAAGTTCTCTACAAAATCATATTAAGCTGTCAGAGAATGAAATACAGGTCAAAGGGATAAAATATACTTTCCCCAGGTATATTTACCCTTGCATGTAAGAAAACAGCAAAAGGATGTAAGTTGAACACAGAATGCATTCCATTTTATTGTTCAGTTTCTTTAAGAATGATATTATGGGAACTCTAATGATCCATTTTGCTTTATGCATTATTAATTCCTAATAATATTTGTTAACTGACACTGTAAAGATTACATAAGAAATATTCAAACAGATTATTTGAATTTAACTTTGTACAACTAATCTTAACATGGTTACATAGCTGACATGAACAAATATGCATATATTTTAGAATGTTTGGGATCAAAAGTTGACATTCAGTACATCATATAGGCTGACATAGTACCTATAGTGAACCTGTAAAGCTCAGTTCTGGCTGTGTGCACTTCAAATATCCAAGATGTTATTTTCATCATGAATATGCCTCTGTATGGTAACATATTTCAATTTAGTACTTTGACAGAGTGCGGTATTGCAGCATTAGCTGATATCTGATTCCATTGATTCATTGAGCTTAATAACTGGTAACCAACACTCTTAAAAATACACTAAAAATGTTCAAACAGATCATTTGAATTATGTTTGCACATACGATTTTAACAAGTATATTGTATATGTCCCACACATGCAAATGTCCATCCTTGTTTAGTTGATGATATATGATCTATTGGTACTTATAGTTGATCTGTGTGGACACATTTGGCTGTATTCACTTGCAATATCCAAAATTGTTATTTCCCTCAAGATAAGATTGATTATAGTAATATATTTTAATTTAGTACATTGTAACTTGACTTTGCTGTATAACGGTATGTACAAATGTTTGCACCAATGATCAAACCTCACCGTTCCAACATTGCCTTAAACTTTATGATACATACTTTACCTTATTAGTTATTTAACCTGTAAATGGCTAAATATGCTTCTAGAAACCTCATATATTTTTAGGATGCATTTATCACTTTAATACATGCCCATTGTTTCACATTTCTGAGTGTCACTCTGTCAAGTTTACTATTTCTTCCCATGTTTGCAACCTGAATGTTATTTTGAAATCACCATATCTAACACATTTTAACTTCATTTACCTACATCTTACTGTTTCCTAGAATTAAGTGAAACATGTTATATTGTTTCAGGTCTAGCCTGGTATCTGGAAGAAAGTGTTAGATTTGGATCAGTTTGGAAGCTCTCCAGTAGTCCTGTGGTGATAGCAAAGTTTCATAAGAACATGTGCAGTGTACTGCCATAAGTGACCAAGATTAGTTCATATCAGCACACCATACCTCAAAGACATGGCTTAGGTCTTCATGAGAGAGATTCACACCATTGATCATTAAGGTTGAGCCTCCCTGAAACTGTATGTTCCTATCACATTGTCGCCTTTTGTAGTTATCAACATTAAAACAGAATGCATTTCTGCTATAAAACATGGTAGTGGTCCCACCAAAACTTTAAATTTGAGTGCGCTATTAGTTATACAAACAACTGCCTAAGTACCTGACACAATAAATGTGGAACATAGCACCTGTCATTGTTTCTTTAGTGTGTACACCTATATGCATCTGGATAGGCATATTGCAATTTGCTGCCAAAATCACTGTGAGCTATCGTGCTTCAGTACCCCTGGGAAAAATTTTATCGGTTGTACAGACCCAAACTACCATTTGTTTTAAATACCATTCACTAATCAACTTTGCTGCCTTAAATTTGTCAAAATGAATCTTATAACTTGTGTGAAAATTGAATTTTTTAAAAAAATTTAGTTTTTAAAATTTAAATGTTTATTTAAATTTCCATTAAAATTTAATATATCATTATTTTTAAAGTTCAAAGATATTTTCAGACAGGCCTTATCATGTATTACATTTAGGTTTTTACTGCATTGAAAAATTCCTGTAATTAAGGAAGATATAGCAAATTTAGTTTTGGTTTCTCAAGAACACTTGGACTACAACTTGCACCCTGTGCAACACCAGCACTACACCCTTTCTGACAGCTGTCACATGTCTTGTTTGCAAGGAAATTCCAAAAGACTTCCTGTATAAAGTTGAAATAAGTGTGGCATGCAAGTATAAAAGTTTGACTAAAATTGGCCATACAAATTGGACCTTTCAAAAGGCCTTAGGTCACAATTAATAGTTCCGGTTCAGTACCCACGAATGTAGTCCCAGTCTATTTTTAGATCATTTTTTCCTGTCTCCGTTTGGTGGTGATACAAGAGTTAGATTTAGGCATTCTTGGTAAGGATTTAAAGGCAATTGTTTATTCTTTAGAATATGAGCTTATGGTGTGGTTGTCTGTGTGTATTTTGGCGACAGTGCACAGTGAGTAATAAGGCCTTGGTGATGATCCGGAAGTGAAATCTGTGTTCCATTACATGGTGTTTTGTTTACAATTCAGCCTCTCAAAAGAATGCAGGTCAACCCCTGACAAGAACTTCACTGTAAAGTCATTTTTTTTTTTTTTTTAGACTAACATATGATTTGTATTGATTGTCACACAGTGGAAAGTTCAGTACTGAGAAACAAATGTAGAGAATATATAGTAAAATTAATTGTGTTCTATGGCCTGTCAGTGCAGTATTTGAGTAAAGTTTGAACTGGTATAAAATCTTTATTATTAACGATAGACACATGAAATTTTAATATGTTATGTATATTGACTTTAAAAATATAAGAATGAAATTAAAACTAAAAAGTTGATTTTTATTTTAAAAATTTAAATGAAATTTTTAAAAAAATTAAAAAAGAAAATTTTTCCACCCAAAATATATAATATTTATTGGGAATGATATTAAATGATATCAGCATGTATATAATCCTACACCATATACAAGCTTAAATGATGGATATTTGTCAAATTTTATCAGAGAAAATATCTTTGTAAGTCAAAATGAGACCTTCATTTAAAATACATGAAGACAAAATTCTATTTTGTATTGTACCTTTAGGTCATTGAAACTATTTATTTGGGGTCCAAGCAGTTAATTTATGTGTTTATGATGGGGTGACTTCCTGAGTAACACATATCTGCTTGTATAGCTATCAGTAATTGTTTATAAACATAGTTATAGGGTATTTAGTGAGAGGACAGAGATGAAGACTTTATACTAGAACCTGCTCAAGTTCTCTACAAAATCATATTAAGCTGTCAGAGAATGAAATACAGGTCAAAGGGATAAAATATACTTTCCCCAGGTATATTTACCCTTGCATGTAAGAAAACAGCAAAAGGATGTAAGTTGAACACAGAATGCATTCCATTTTATTGTTCAGTTTCTTTAAGATATTGATTGATGTAGTGCAGCATTGTGGCCTAGATGATATTATGGGAATTCTAATGATCCATTTTGCTTTATGCATTATTAATTAGTAATAATATTTGTTAACTGACACTCTAAAGATTACATAAGAAATATTCCAACAGATTATTTGAATTGAACTTTGTACAACTACTCTTAACATGGTTAAATAGCTGATATGAACAAATATGCATATATTTTAGAATGTTTGGGATCAAAAGTTGACATTCAGTACATCATATAGGCTGACATAGTACCTATAGTGAACCTGTAAGGCTCAGTTCTGGCTGTGTGCACTTCAAATATCCAAGATGTTATTTTCATCATGAATATGCCTCTGTATGGTAACATATTTCAATTTAGTACTTTGACAGAGTGCGGTATTGCAGCATCAGCTGATATCTGATTCCATTGACTCATTGAGCTTAATAACTGGTAACCAACACTCTTAAAAATACACTAAAAATGTTCAAACAGATCATTTGAATTATGTTTGCACATGGGATTTGAATAAGTACATTGCATATGTCCCACACATGCAAATGTCCATCCTTGTTTACAAGTTTTGGGGATCAGAATTTCACATTTGGTTGATGATATAGGATCTGTTGGTACCTATAGTTGATCTGTGTGGCCACATTTGGCTGTATTCACTCGCAATATCCAAAATTGTTATTTTCCTCATGAATAAGATTGCTTATAGTAATACATTTTAATTTGGTACATTGTCATTTGACTTTCCAGTATACTGGTATGTACTAATGTTTGCACCAATGATCAAACTTCACCGCTCCAACATTGCCTTAAACTTGATGATACATACTGTACCTGATTAGTTATTTAACCTGTAAATGGCTAAATATGCTTGTAGAAACATCATCTATTTTTAGGATACATTTTTCACTTTAATACATGCCCATTGCTTCACATTTCTGAGTGTCACTCTGTAAAGTTTACTATTTTTTCCCATGTTTGCAACCTGAATGTTATTTTGAAATTACCATATCCAACACATTTTAACTTCATTTGCCTACATCTTACTGTTTTCTAGAATTAAGTGAAACATGTTATATATTTTCAGGTCTAGCCTGGTATCTGGAAGAAAGTGTTAGAGTTGGATCAGTTTGGAAGCTCTCCAGTAGTCCGGTGGTGATAGCAAGGTCTCATAAAGGACATGTGCAGTGTACTGCTATAAGTGACCAAGATTAGTTCATATCAGCACACTGATATAAAGCACCTCAAAGACATGGCTTAGATCTTCATGAGAGAGATTCGCACCATTGTTCAGTAAGGTGGAACCTCCCTGAAACTGTATTTTCCTATCACATTGTTGACTTTTGTAGTTATCGACATTAAAATGGAATGCATTTTTGCTATAAAACATGGTAGTGGTCCCACCAAAACTTTAAATTTGAGTGCACTATTAGTTATACAAACAACTGCCCAAGTACCTGACACAATAAATGTGGAACATAGCACCTGTCATTGTTTCTTTAGTGTGTACACCTATATGCATCTGGATAGGCATATTGCAATTTGCTGCCAAAATCACTGTGAGCTATCATGCTTCAGTACCCCTCGGAAAAATGTTATCAGTTGTACAGACCCAAACTACCATTTGTTTTAAATACCATTCATTAATCAACTTTGCTGCCTTAAATTTGTCAAACTGAATCTTATAACTTGTATGAAAAATTTTTTTTTTTTTTTAAATTTAGTTTTTAAAATTAAAATGTTTATTTAAATTTCCATTAAAATTTAATATATCATTATTTTTAAATTTCAAACATATTTTCAGACAGGCCTTATCATGTATTACAATTAGGTTTTTACTGCATTGAAAAATTCCTGTAATTAAGGAAGATATAGCAAATTTAGTTTTGGTTTCTCAAGAACACTTGGACCACAACTTGCACCCTGTGGAACACCAGCACTACACACTTTCTGCCAGCTGCCACATGTCTTGTTTGCAAGGAAATTCCAAAAGACTTCATGTTTAAAGTTGAAATAAGTGTGGCATGCAAGTATAAAAGTTTGACTAAAATTGGTCATACAAATTGGGCCTTTCAGGCCTTAGGTCACAATTAATAGTTCCGGTTCAGTACCCACGAATGTAGTCCCAGTCTATTTTTAGATCATTTTTTCCTGTCTCCGTTTGGTGGTGATACAAGAGTTAGATTTAGGCATTCTTGGTAAGGATTTAAAGGCAATTCTTTATTCTTTAGAATATGAGCTTATGGTGTGGTTGTCTGTGTGTATTTCGGCGACAGTGCACAGTGAGTAATAAGGCCTTGGTGATGATCCGGAAGTGAAATCTGTGTTCCATTGTATGGTGTTTTGTTTACAATTCAGCCTCTCAAAAAAATGCAGATCAACCCCTGACAAGAACTTCACCGTAAAGTCATCTTTGAAGGTATTTTAGATTAACATATGATTTGTATTGATTTTCACACAGTGGAAAGTTCAGTACTGAGAAACAAATGTAGAGAATATATAATAAAATTAATTGTGTTCTATGGCCTGTCAGTGCAGTATTTGAGTAAAGTTTGAACTGGTATAAAATCTTTATTATTAACGATAGACACATGAAATTTTAATATGTTATGTATATTGACTTTAAAAATATAAGAATGAAATTAAAACTAAAAAGTTGATTTTATTTTAAAAATTTAAATGAAATTTTTAAAAAAATTAAAAAAGAAAATTTTTCCACCCAAAATAGATAATATTTATTGGGAATGATATTAAATGATATCAGCATGTATATAATCCTACACCATATACAAGCTTAAATGATGGATATTTGTCAAATTTTATCAGAGAAAATATCTTTGTAAGTCAAAATGAGACCTTCATTTAAAATACATGAAGACAAAATTCTATTTTGTATTGTACCTTTAGGTCATTGAAACTATTCATTTGGGGTCCAAGCAGTTAATTTATGTGTTTATGATGGGGTGACT
>JAECUM010003677.1:0-45476 GCA_016617855.1 Megalonaias nervosa | reverse complement strand
ACAATCACATTTAGGGACTTGAGGGAGTGGGGCATGAAGAAAAAATGTTGCTTCCAATAAATAGTTTTATAGAAATAAGCATTGGTATTCCACCTTTCGTAGTTCCATATCATTCTGTCAACTATCACTTAAATTAGTTCACAAATGACTAAGAACAGTTTAACAAGGCTATGTAAATAAAAGACATAAATATCTATGTCTGTCCATATGACGCATCAAATTTACGGGAACAGATACTGACAAAACGTTCAATAATGGAATATAAATGTTGTTAAGGTTAAAAAAAAGTTATGAAGCGATACCTTTATTGACATTAAACATAATTGTAGATTACTGCTTCTTCCAATGAAGAGGGTTTCAAAGCTGATGTACCTAAAGCAGAGGAACGAGGCACCCTGGGTAAACGTGAGCATCCAACATCACGGCCTACTTCCAAGAGGAAGACTGCATTATCGAAATCCATCGAACAGTAAGAAACAGATTGATAATGAGTTACCCTGTCAAGTTGTCCTATGATTCAAACCTCCCTAACACCGACACTAAATTATATGGAATACCCCTTAAATAATAGAGTAAGTGAAACTAAAATTCATCAAAAGGTTCTTGAGAAAGACTGGCTTGTACATACGACTGTAATGGTAATATAACATGCCTGCATTAAAAGCATAATGACGTCTTACCTGCATATAAAACTAACACTTGAATGTCCTCTAAATTGGTGATTAAAAGGCTACTATCTGGATCTCCCTTTTATGTCACCAATTGGTTGTCTCTCAGTTATAATGAGTGGTATATATTGAGGGGGGCCCAACGGTTAAAGTATATTGATTTAATATTGGCCATGCTGGACTCTAGCCAAGAGGCATCATATATAAAGATTAGCTTATCGAGAGGATGAGCGCTATATTTCTCATTTCTATGTTATATCACTTGATCTTCGATATGAATATTATCACTCTGATATGAAAAATGTTATTAAAGTAACCATCTTGACATCTTGGCACTCTAATGACAATTTGCATGCATGCAATGTATTTACAATGAGACTTGGCTGCATAAAATAGCCATCTGCTCAAAAACGATCGTATGCTTAGAAAGCGATGTTCTTATACTATGCATGTCAGACAGTATATAACATAATGAGTTACCTCATAAAGCTCGTTTTTGTTCTCCACTTTGTATATCTTGTAAGACTTTTGCTGTTATTTCCAAGTTTAATTATTCATGCCCCGCCCTGACAGTGGTAGGGGCAATTGTTAATCTGGTTCAGTTTTCTGTGTTTTGTTCTTTTCAGGCATGGTGGTGATGTATCCATGTTGCATACAGACATTTATTGGCTTTGTATTTTGCTCTATTTATGTGTATAAGTTTTAAGAATGGATTTCAGACCATGAGAATTTTGTATGAAGTGAAGGAACACAAGCAGCAACTGGAGAAGGTTTTCGTTTTTTCCAAGAATGTTCTCAGTGCTTTGCAGCTTGAGCAAATATTTGATGTGAAATGGTCAGAAAGAAGAGACACAGAAGATGAAATATACAAGCACTGGAAACAGTTCTTGGAAGATCTAGAATGTACACTTGTAATTTATCATGCCCAAATTTTACATTAAATCCAGACGTCCCTGACTATCTTTATCAAGAAAATGAAACCTTCATAAGTATATGTTAAGGATAAGAGGGCATGGCAAAAGAGTAAAGCCGAAGGCTGACATGTAATACATGGTATGTTGATCTGTCTTTGGAGGAATCAGGCACTGTTAAAAAACAAGGTACATTTATTACAACCCATATGATGCATCATTATGTAAACTGGATGTCAAAATCATGGTGTTTCAAAGCTCAAAGCTAACAGGTTTTTTTTGTGGAAGTAATACAGAGAGAGAGGAGAACTCCTTCGTAGTAAGAGCGAGTGTATACATGCTCAGCATCCAGGTTTGCTCCAATAATGCTGTCCCTCCATCACAAATGCTTTGATGATGGGGCCATTATTTTCCCTAAAGCCGTCGCTCTCACAAATATGCATAGCATCTTCAAAGAAAAACGACAAAACAACACTCAATTATCAAGCAGGGAAATGTATTCAGAATGGCTAAACATTAATTAACCCGTAAATCAGGATCAGAATAAAATAACCAATGACTAATTATTTCATCATCATATATTCTTTTAAGTGGTGAAGACAAACAAGTTCTAAATTATTTATTGCAAGTAATAAATGCATCTGCATATCCTTTCTTCACTCAAGAACATCTCTCAGATAAATCATATGAATTTATTTTCTGATGTCCAGTCTGCCGTTTTCAATATTTCCCACAATGAACAGTCTCATATGAAATTTAAACTTAAACATATCAATCCCCTATTGGTCAAAAAGCTGTTTTACGTGATGTAGCAACGGTACTAGTCGTCACAGTTTCGTATTAATTACAAGATACAAAAACCTGTCATTTCTTTATGTGTTTTGTCCTGTCAGTGTAATGCAGAAAAGCATGTATTGCAAATACAGCGAAGCCTTTTGTCGTTATAAAGAATCATGTCCAACTGGAAACTTTTGCCTTGCCTTTAAGATTTCAACAAATTTGAAAAACTGAACACTAGTTTATATGTCATACTAGTCATATTCCATACATTCAAATACAAATTCATATTCCATACATTCAGAGCTATTAAAGTCTGTGCTATAGAAGCTGTATATGGTGATATGAGAGCAATTAGTTTAATTGTTAATAACCTCAAAGATATACTTTTCATATGATAAGGAGCACACATGTATTTCAGAAAGGAATTTGCATCTCATGTGTCAGTATTTTGTGGTTTGGATTGACTTCTATTTTACAAACCCATATTGTTTCTACGAATGAGCAAAGGGTTGATTAGTTTATCATTCTTATCTGCAATATATATCGACACCAGATATTATTAGTGATTTTGCGATTCCAGAACTGCATAACTGACAATATGAGCATATCAGCGAAAGATATCAGTGCTTGTACTATAGCTGATGTTGTTTCAAAACATTTTTATGATCTACAAGACTGTACATTCTTTCCACTTTCTCTCCAGTAAGAAATACTTTCAACTGCACCATGTCCAAAATAAAACCAAAAATTACAATTCTATAAGATGGAATCGGCATATATGTTTCTCCATACTTGTTATTAAACCTAAAGATTGGAGCATAATTAATGTATTTTTGTGCACAAAATTGACTGTTAAAATGAAATGAATCTTAAATATAGTAGAAATGCCTAATTCAATCATGCATAAATGGGTTTGTTGAACACCACTGTAGTAGAGAAAATCCCTGTGGGTAAAAGAGTTGAAAAATTGAATTTTCCAAATAAATATCAGAAACAATCTCTGTATATTGAAATACCTATTAAAAGTTAGTATCCTTCGGATATATAGAAGTCAACAAATCATTTTCCTGTATGAGATCTGAGACTGCTTTAAACACGTTAAATGTTTCTTGCTTGCAATATTCATGATTAACAAATTTCTTGAGATATGCTTGACAGATAATTGGTGAGAATTCCAATTGGATATGAGTACTATTATAATGGTGATAGTTATCTTATACAGATGTAACTATAACTCACTTTTGTACCTTGTATTTCATTACTAACGAGATGGTTTTCTATTCATCGGGAAAAGGGATTTCTTTTTGAAAATATGATTGGAATTGAGTGAATTTACAATGTATTTTGCATCTGGACACAGTTTCAAAAAGTCGCTAAATCTCTTGTGAAACTCTTCAAAATAGAAATACATTGCTTTAGCTTCACCTCAGAACTTATTTCTGAGAGCTCATGGTTCCATTGCACCATTACCACTGCATCTACTGAAACTCCTGTTTACTTGACTTAGTTTTATTTGGCTAGAGTCAAACAAGTGTCACATCTTTTAGCTTTTCTAGCAAAATCATCCCCAAAAGACAGATGCTTGGATGTATTTATATTGCAAAGAATGGAATAATTTCACATTTTAAGTGTGGATGTATCTTCTACCTCCTTCTAAGAGTTAATGCTATTGCACCTGCCCCATGTAAGTAACCTCATCTGAAATCAAACATTTTATCTCAAACTTTGTGGCAGTTTTTTACTTTAATAAGTCTGCTAATTTGACAGGAGGAATAATACCCGCAGCGACAAGGTACTATATATACCTAAACCCAGCAGAGTCATACCAGAGACTTACAAAAATGGTACTAGAAGCTGCCTTCTTTGGCACTCAGCATTAAGAGGTTTGTGTTTTGACTGGTCAGCCTGGTGTCAGGATAATGTGATTGGGTGGGACATGATGGCAAATGCAGACATCACTATAAACTGCCACACTGCAGACATCATATCGATATGGCTCAAATAGAGTTACGTTAAAAATCCAAACAACTCCAATGTATACATAAAGGCTTTGTGAGAGGTATGAACTCTTTACTTGCATCATTCCAAATTTCTTGATTGACAAGTGGGAGACCAATTTTGTCCCATTTAAATGATCTTATACTCTGCGCTATGCCAAAAATTTCGAAAGGGGCTTTTCCTTTCTTATTAGCTTTCAGTTCGGGCAAGTGTCACATGCTATCATGCAGGATTACTTATACAAGGACCATTCCTATCTCGTCCTAAACCATCAAACGCTGACTCATTTAACTTGCCACTTAAGAAAATTTGTTTACTGGTCTACTTTGATCAACAACTGCAGGAGTAATATCATTGTTGTATGGCGCTTCATTTTCAACCGTTACATGTAAGCTGTTGATTTCTTATTTATTAGCCACACCAGCAGACATTTTATTGCAAGCCTAATTTCAGTTGCAGAGCTTTGATGCTGATTTTTGACAAGTTGTTTAGGTCTATCAGACTGGACCTCTTAAACTCTCTGTTATTTTTTACGTTTTGGGCCAACATAATAGGCTTCTGTTTTGTTGATTTTCAAACCTTAGTTACAATGGACTTCAATTTTATATCTTTCTTTCATTGTTTGTTTGACATGTTAATTCCTGTCACCTTAGTGAAAGTCGCTGCAACACCAAAGCAAGCAGTTACATCTTCTGGACTAAAAGCCAAACATTCTGAGTCGGCCTAAGGGTTGGTAATTGAAAAGACTTCTTCATCCCGTCTGTTCTTCTTTGGACTTTGCCCTAAGTTGGCTACACCAACACAACAGTACCAAATTGAGTACTTAATAATTAAATATCTTACCACTCCATTACAGCGCCGAATAACTTTGAAGCACATGGTTCATCTTTTCATATTTATAGATCATGCATCATGTGATTTGTAAAAAGTTACCTTGTCTTTGAAGAATGCCCATTTCTCCTTCGAGTACGGTCCCCAATCAAATTACTTTAGGAAATGTAGGAATATTAGCCTGCTACCTCCAGCCCTTGTAAAAGATGAAACTCGTCGTTTTTTCCTGTCTATTTCAATAGACAAAGGTACATAACTCTTGCACATTACCTCTCCTTGACACTGCCAGGTGTCACTAGGTTTTAGCATCGCTGCTGTACTGGATAACATCATACAGTTTATCCTCCTACAATCCGAGCCATTTTTGTATTTTAGTTGACTCGTCCAACGTTCTGTTTGGATTATTGTGTGGATTAATCATTCTGCGGAAGGTTGTATACATTCTTTTTCACAATTTCTGCCAATCTGAGTGATTTTGTCACCTTTAGGGACTTTTGTTCTTCTAATACCACATCACACTACGCTGTCGTTGACCTCTGCAGGGTCATAACGAGTTACCTCGACTTGGACTTTTTCACTTGCTCCATTTGTAAAATAATTGTTTTTAGCGAGTTTTTAACATTCCGTATTGCTAATTTATACTTTGTATTTCCTTTCATGTGTAGTTTAATTAGCAAGGTAAACTAAATGCTTGAAATGCATAAGTTCAAAATATAGTCTATAAGTTTAAAATGCGAAACTCGCTTTTTCGACTCCTTCGTTAGTAACGGGGAATATATTTATATTAACTTAGTAACTTGATGAATGACTAATGTATGCTTTGCTTTCTCTTCATGTGTCATTTCAGCAGAATGTCATCTAAATGCTACATATGCAACTTGAGAGCATGGAAGCCTACCATGACTCTTGTTTTGTTTATATTAAGTATACGCTGTCTATGATATGCAGCGTCTCTAATACGTGGTCAGAGGAAGTCTGGGCTACATTTATTAGCTAGTTAGTCACAAGCTGATTTGCTAATCTATATTGTTAGTTAATTGGTCATATACTGAATTGCTAATCTATGCTTTGCTTTCTCTTCTTGTGTCATTTAATAAATGCATGAAATGCACGTTCAAAACAATAGTCTATTCGGCATTGAAGGGAAGGAAAGACGGAATAAGTCAATAAAGACAACTTTGTTGCCGATACAGATTCATTGTGGAGTATTCGAGTATTCCCCAATTTTATTTAGCCCAGTGGGCGTAAGCTCCCATCCCCGCCCACATGTCCAAGCATGGCCTTCGGGCCTGTTACTCAGTGTGCATGGGGTTTGTACCTGATAAACTGAAACCCACCTCCTTATACCACATCACAATTATCAGAAATCCAGCTGTCACCAACTGTCCAGAGCAGGAGACCTTTTGAGAAGACAGCCCATCCAACTTGTTCGTAGCTTGCATTTCCGACTAATTGGAGGAATTTCCCAATTTAAGGCAGCCCAATCGGCGTGAGTTCCCATGCAAGTCTGAGAATGGAATCCAGCATTGGGTTTGTACCGGATTCATTGGATCCAATGCCTTGGATTCGGCCGTTCCAACATGGGGATCATTTCGATGAATCAGTCCAGCCAACTATGATTTACGGGGATCTTAGTGAGACATCCGTCTGTCTAATCGTGCCGTCCGAGACATGAGTTTTCAATGACAGAGATTTCAGTAAGAAATATGTCTGTTTAGCCAGGCCGTTGGAGCCGCCGGTCATGGTGAAAGCCTGGCCGCCTTCTATACCGCCAGAGTCCAGGCTGACCATTTCACTGGGCAAAGTAGCCAGTTGTTAGTCCAAGCAGTGCCGGACTTCCATATGTTCACTGCATGTCCACAAGGGAGATCTAGGGATGTTGTCATAGGGATGGAATTGAGTCTTTATGCCACCTGTTATGTCTTCTCCAGAGCTGCAAGTACACCCACACTGGGACTCGATACAAGGAGAGTGTGACGTAACTCCTTCGAATCCACCATCCGTGATATCACATTCAGATAGAACCATGGAATGGACTAACTTTCAGCTGTCAACCCGCTGTCAAGTCATATATGTGGTGTTGGCTACTTCAGAATGTCTTCCACCCCCTATCGCTGCTCTAAAGAATTGGTAGATCTCGACGAGGAGGAAGAGATGCTATCTTTCTGGTTCATTCCCCAATCGGTTAGACTTAAGGCGACATATGCCTTCAGTACTAATCTCCCGGCACTTGACAATAATATTGCAGCTGTCCATATGTCCGCCTGTCTGGTTTAATAAGGCGGACATATGTGCTCCATTCCGCATTAGAGCTGGCTTGGGATGTTGTTGCACCTTCTTTAGTGTTGGATTTGGCGTTATTGGACTTTTTAAACAATCATAATCTGGTGTAGCTTCCTTGTGTTTGCATAATCAAAATCATCAAACTCGCTGTATCCGTTTCCAACAGGACGTGGATTTCAGTGAGAGAGTTTTTGCAGATCATCAGTTTATGCAATGCGACAGCAGACTTGATCCCACTCGGAAATATTTTTTATGCTGACATTACGAGCAAAATGACCACCCCTTTTCAAGTCCCCTTGACTAAACAGTCATGATTACGCCCCTGCGTTAGTGGTGCAGCCCAGTTTGGCTGGCAATGGGAATCCTACTGGAGCAGCCCCAAGTAGAAATAACCGTATGTACCATTGCCAGTGTTCACGGCTGGGGAGGACACCTGTTGCCGGCCTTCACTACCATCAGCAGCACAACGGAGCCAGGTGAAGAATTTCTACACATCAACATTCTACAAATTAGGTCTGTCATCAATGCCTTTACTTCTGAATAGATCAACCTTCAGGATAAAAGGCCCTCATGTCCGACAACTCTGGTGATTATCTCCTCAAACAAGGAGATACCAAATCACCTGACCTGTTTGTTCCCATTTGGCAGTTTCCATGTTGGTTCGACAATCTCCATATCTGCGTATTAATCAGACATATGCCCGACATACTCAATATCTTGGCCGACACTCCATCCAGGAGAAGTCAAGTCCTTCACAGTGAATGGTCTCCATCAATCGGTCTTCACTCGGATCTGTGCACTTTGTTGGCGCCCCATGATCGACCCCTTTGTGACAAGGTGGAATCACAAGTTATCCACCCTCATCTGTCCAGCTGTAGACCCTAAAGCTTGAGCCGTGGATGCACTGTTAATCATTTGGGTAGGGTTGTGGGCATTTGCCTCCTCGACCATGGTGCTGATACTAAAAATAATCTCAAAGTTATTGGGTCAGAATGGAAAGATGATTATGATAACCCCTCTCAGATGATATAAGTCCTCGGTCACCGATCTACTAGTTCTGGTGATAGGTCTGCCCAGGAAGACTCCAACCAACAAGAATCTTCTCCAGCAACCACGGCCATGGGTGGTCCTTCCTTGCCCAGACCATCGTCTTCTACACGCTTGGCTCTTATAAGGACAGCATTGCGAGACAAACAATTCAAACCTGCGATTGTGGAGAGAATCTTCAGAAAAGCAAGCCCTCCGATTGGAATGTTTACGAAGGAAAGTGACGTGTTGTCAGGGACTGGTGCCATACGAACAACATTGTCCCTCTAAGTGCCTCAATCCCTCATCTGCCCAACTTTATCCTCTGGCTCTTTGAGGAGAAACAGTTGTCTCAATCTCTATCAAAGGCGACCGCCCCATGATATTGGACACCTTCTGGCATCATGGCAGACATGATTTGGGCATGATATAGACCTATCGGATACTTAGCTCATTTTGGCCTCACTCGACCAAAATCACTTATTCTCTTTCCAAATGGAACCAATCCGGGGTTTTAACCTGGCTCGATTCGAATCCATCCTAGCCCATAATTCGTAAAGTCACTATCATATAAGTCATATTTCCTGATAGCTTTCCTTCAACATGCAGGGTTAGTGAGCTTCCCGCCCTTTATGTCGACTTGAACTCAATTTAGTTCAGATTGGAGGGTTCGGTGGTTCTCTTGATACAACCAGGCGATGTAGCCCAAAATAGGTTACCGTCCATCAGTAAGCAATGAGTTGTCACTCGTTTGGTCTCTTCCATAGACAGGTCGAGAACAGCAGCCATGCAAGATCATGTTCGTGCTCTCAAGCACCACTTGAGATGCACAGAGACAAATCATGGCATGCGCAAACGCCTCTTTCTTCCGGGGATGCAGGATATCACCTCTCAAGCCCTTGCTGAAGCTGGTTGTACGCTCAGTGTACTCTGACATCGCACCAGATCAATGTTGCCTCATGAAGATTACTGTTCAGAAGCTTCAAGCCATCTCTGCGAGCCTCGCGTTCGGACACAACTTTTTGATCTGAGATATAATAGAAGCTGTTGGCTGCCATGCAGAGTCAGCCTTTTCGAGCCTTCATCTCACAGATTAATCATCACAGAGGCAAACCTTGAATCTGGTAGGTCCAGTGGTGGCATCACAGATTGATAACAGACCCAACTAGAAGAATCAACACTGATTGTTAGCTTCATTGGATTCAGATGAAGAATCCAGCTATTCTTCAATAGAAGGATACCCGAGGTAGAGGTTGGATGCTCAGTATCCCCTCCTCCTTGTTAGTATCTCGCTCAGCTAAATACTAGCAACACCTGTCGGTGCCAAGGGGAGGTAATGGATGAGAGTTATTGCACTTTGTCTATTGAAATTGACAGGCAAAGACAATTTAGTCTTTTAATAGTGCTGGATTCGCAAGGTTGCAGGCTAATATTTATAACGTAATATGATTGGGTACATATTATCGGAGGAGCATAATTTACTTAAAACTTTGCTTTCCGCCAATGAATTGCATTGTTATGAATATTTGTGAGGACACTGGCTTTATGGAAAATGATGTAACATGCTTTATAATTGGTTATATCATCCATACAATTCGACTGCATTTGAACTAGGATAGTACTAGTTAGGTTGTACTGTTACAGGCTTTTAGTAATGCGTTCATATAGTTTGGGTGTTTGTAGTCTGCTTACATGTCTTTGAAAAAAAACCCAGCTACTTTGCGCTTGAATGGTGAAATTATTTTCTTTCATGTTTGAGGTGGTAATGTTTTACACATTGACAACTAAGAGATCCCTTTGTCCCTTGAAGATCTCCTTGTCTTTGCAACTGGAGCGGATCAGATGCCTTTACTGGGATTCCCCGGATCACCATAGTTGTCCTTTCGCCACCCTAATAGGTGAAGATGAGCCCTATACAGCAGGTTTACCAGCTGCCATCACCTGTACGATAAAATTGATGATACCGGTACTACCTGACTATGTACAATTCAGAAGGAATATAAGAGCTGCAATTTCAAGAGTAACTACATTCACAACTCAGTGAATTCCAAACAAGTGGTCCTAGTTACAAGGAGACTACTGTCGATCACTTTAATTCATGAATATCAATTTTGTGGCTTGGATAAAAATTCATATTCATGGGTATTTAATTTTGTTAATTTTTCATTTGAAAATAACACAACTTAAAAATCCATAATACATGGGGCTACATTGTATATATTTATATGAAAGATTAATCCATCATTCACTTCCAATACAGCAGCATAACTCTGTGCAACTCACATGCAGTTTCATAGACTATACTTTCACATGAGTGAATATCACAGCAAAATAAGTATAAAACACTTTGTGGGTAACTAAAAGTTAAATTACATCAGTTAAAATAACTAGAATGATATAATTAAAACATCAGGTCAATAAACCTACATATGTGTATTGATACTTTAAGTCAATCCTTGCAACATCAAATAAATTAAAACTGGTTATAAATGCTTGAGAAAAAAATCAGATTTGATGATTTTACCTAATAACACATCCAGCAAATTTTGTAATAAATGGCATGCAAAACTTTCCCTTTTTTTCTTCAGTAAAGTATAGTCGAATCAGTTTTATTTACTAAAGTTGTAATGCTGAAAAATTATATGTATGTACCTATCTATACTTTTGATATTGGGTCAAAACCTGGTTCCCTAGGGAAAGTGTTTGACTCCCAATTCTGCCAATTCTCCAGTTTATATATGTAATGAAAGATGTGTAGCATTGTGCAGAAAACTACTACTACTTCAAGAAAATTAAACAAATGATGAAATTCAGCCGCTACAGTAACTTGATCAATATTCATTAAATAATATTTACCTTGCACAGAAATCAGAAAACAATAGGTCACAAATCTTATGAATTTCTGTGCTAGCTGTAGCGGGAAAGAAACAAAAAGATGTCAGGAATTGACATATGGCACAACAATGAAGTAAAATATTACATGTTGGGAGACATACAATATGCCAATTACTTAACATATGCTAGTAATTATACAAGCAGACTGAGTTATATTTAATTGCAACAAGTGTTGTTGCCATTTATTCAAAAGAACATGCTCAGTACCTATCGTTAGGTAAACTCAGACAATACAGTGGCTTCGTGATCCATACTGTATCTTTTATGTTGGGTATTTTTTAAACATAAATAGCTTCCAATGTTATATAAGGATATTTGTGTTCTGTTATAAATGGATGCAATATATTATTTGTGAGTAGAGAAAGACTCTGGGTAATTTTGTATTTATTAATGTAGTGTCAGATAGTCTACGTTAATGCAGAGGTTTCAAGTTTGAGAAATGTTGCATGCAATTTAAATAATAAGTAATACATTTTCATTGGAAGTGGTGCTTTGAATATAAGTTCATAATTGTTGTTACTTTAAATTTGTCTTTGTCGAATATACTTGCTGAAAGTCTGGGATATAATACATAGATTACACTTTTTATACCCAAATTGCGCTTTTTGCCATTTATAATAGCTGTCAATCCATTAAAATAATCATCTAGATATGAAAGACAGGTGATGGACTGCCATTCAAGTTGCACAATACTGTGGTCATCGCCTATACCACCTTCATATGTGCAATGCGTCTGAAGCTCATAAAAAGTATGTGAGAAAAGTATGAAAACAAGAATAATATTGGTACCTTAGAAAAGTACCAATAGCGAATGCAAAAGCAGTTGCATGGAGAAAGTTGAACAGAAGGAAACATGTAAATCAGGATGGTCAGTCAATGGTTACGACCCCTTGTAAATAATTCTACAAGGAAGATGGTAATGAAATGAAGCTGAATGTAAGTTCTTAACATACGTACAAAAGTATAAATAATAATAGAAGGTGAAAATGAAATATGTTTATTAAGAATGAATATTAGTATAATGCTTGAATGTAAAGTTTTAAACATTCAGCAAACATATGATGGAAAGAAAAGCTGTTGGTCGAAAAATAACAAGACTGAAATGAAACAAATTTATATGGAAATGTTCAGGAAATACTAACATGCAGTTTAAATACAATGAAGAAAAGTAAAACATGAAAATCTGGTTTAAAAAGTCACAAATATCTAACAAATACATTGAAGTATGGATATAAATACAGTAATTGACAGAAAATTAAATATAATGATTAGTCAAAAAAATTAAGACCTTTGCAAAAAAAATCAGAGTGTATAACATCCAACAAGAAACCTTTAAACGTTGGAGAAAAACTGCAAGAAATTAGAAGTACGTAATGTCTAGCACAAACGTTTGGAAATAATACAACATTTCGGTAAGCTAAACTCCATTTATGTTCTAGAACTGTAATTCAGAAAATGCGTAACAATGTCAGTACAGTTTATTATTGGGCCAAATGACATCGGATGACAAGAAATCTATTCACTACCAAGATTGGTCCTGCAACATGACATTTATCATCCTTCGCGACTTTTCTGCAACCTGAAATAGAAAAAGTTGATGATTCAGATGAAATCAATTTTTTTTTTTTTTTATAGTGAAATTGTCAATGGAGAGAATGTATTTGAATATAATTAAAAACATGTATCTATTCCTTTCTCTTGTAATGAAAATGTATAGTTAGAAACAGATCAGTTCGACTAGTTGGTAGTTATCATTGACAGTAATCTATTGTGCTCATGAAGATGGTATTAGGGTGCAGACTCTCTTGATTTATTTGTTTTATAAGGACTTTCAAATTGGAAGGTAGATTCAGGTTTGTTTTCTTGCTAAGGCTCACAACCAAAAGAACATGATAAAGTTGCTGTTAATATGACAAATGACCCTGAAATGCTATCATTACCAATATGTGAAAAACAATTCAAATCGGTTATTGTATTAAAACAGTCCAATGTGCAATCTCATTGAGATTGCATATGGTTCAGTAGGATAGTGAGTATAGCCCAATTAGAATGAAAGGATGACAAATTTAATTTGAATCGGTAAAATGAAGATACTTTTAGATATTTTTATAAATGGCAGAAATATTACAGACAGTTCCATGCAATATATTTATTTTATGGAAATGTATTGGTCATGTTGATCGGTATGCAGAAGCCTATATTATAAGTGATTAAAACAAATATAGACAAAGAATGGAAATTTAAGTTAAGATGTGCATAATCTTTGAATGTCAGTGGGAAAAGTTGACAATACAAAAGTTTTAATTGCTGAAGTGTACACAGGTCATTGCCCAGACTTCTCAGTTATTGCATGCTTTATGTTGTAAGTTAGAGAAACTTCCTTAAAACAGAAGACAAGAACAAAATGCACTTTTCTTATACATGTGCACTGGCAAAAGTCAAAATAAGAATACTGAAAAATCTGAGGGCCATAAAATATTTTATGATAGCCACAGAAGACAAAAATTAATAACCAAAATAGCTTATTTCAATTAGGTCCTATACATCACCATGAACAGTATGCATTTTTAGGGTTATGCAATGTTATATATAGAAAAACGTACATCCATGCTAGAACTGAAAGCTTAAGTGGGAAAGGAGGAAAAAAAATTGAACGCAAGTTTCAATAAAGAATGAAGGTAGAGCTTAAAAAGGTAATGCATGAATTGCACATAATCTTCCTTGTGTCATATTTGTTACAAATAAGTGTCAATGCAGCAATGGCTCATGGGAAGTAGACCATGCTCTATATAATACTTGTTTATACTCATCAGCGAGTCAGGTTTCGTACAGTGTCATGTTTATTAAGACCATTCTTCATATGTCATAGGAGTGTGTTTTAACAAAGTTTGACTGTTCAGTGTTCAGTTAAACAATTTATCTTTAAAGATACTGTGACTTCTTTGCTACAGTTAAATTGGTTTAACATGAACATGAACTTGAATATGTTTGCTTCTGTTTCTATGATACTCGTTTAATGAATGTTCTGGGGCTGTAACTACTGTTGGGGTGTATTTATATAAGATTAATCCATCTATTTATTTGACTCTAGAAAGAATTGCATATGCCACTGCAGGTTCAATCATCATGTTTCTTGGGGTGTGGGTAAGAGTGGACATGATGGTAAATGGGATTAAAATATATACAGAATACACATTGGGATGTTAATTAAACCATTTAATTGATAATAAATATACAGCGCTGCTTTAATGGATAAATTTAATGGTACCTTACATATCTATATATTGGTAAACTGTTATTGGTCACATTGGCAAGTACTGTTCATTCAGAATATTAATGTTCTCTGTTGAATATATGGATAGCATGAAAATAGATGCTATAAAGATGCAAGCCAAATTTACTTTGTTTAAATTGTCGAGCAGATGATTGACATTGTGCAGATTTTAAAAGGGACAAGTACCAAATAGGGATTTGATCTGGATTTCATATGAATGGGATTTTAATTATTTACTGGAATGCATACATGTAAGAAAAATCATCTTTTTACTGTGAATCAAGTCTTTCTTTCAACTGGTAAATTTGACAGCTAAATAATCTTCTGGAGTATGTGTTTATATTCAGGGTCATTCAGATGTGACATGATGACACCGATTCTTTGAAATGCTTAAATGTTGTGGTAATGGGACTTAACTGTGTATGTGTTTTAAATACTTGGTAATGCATGGTTTGATGCCAATCATGTAGTTTACCTTTCAGTCAGGAGTCAACCCATACTTTCTGTAAATTTAGGACCGACAGGGGACATAACTGTTTCTGGCTTCCAGATTTATCTTTCCTCACATGTTTCACAACCGCGATCTACCTTTATGGTATATTTATATAGAATATAAAATTGAATATTTTGGAATGTAAAAACTTTGAAACCCTACAGAATAAATATCCATTTTTATAATATTAAGTGGTATGTAGATTGAAAATGTATTACTTTGCTTCCCATATTTCTAATTCTTCTCCACTAGAAGCCTTCCTTACAAAATCAAATGTCAATTTGTTGAATGTATTGCATTGTGGGCAATAGGAAAGGTTCACTGACTGATCTCCTTTTTATGATCTCTCTATACATATTATTTTCATTTGTCAAGTTCAGTATGACTTAAGAATGCATATACTATAAATCATGCCAAGTAGTATCAGCGAAACATTTCAGACTTCAATTTTATCATTCTTCGATGCACCAGTTCTGTTAAGTTGTAAAAACTGGTATTTCATTACATAAAATCATGTCTGGTACCTACTTTCAACTCAGAATTATGCACTAATCAATATTCATGTTGAACACATATTCACGTGCCCTTGTATTTACAAGTGTAATTAAATAACTCAAAATAATATAAGATACTTTAATTCTTGAATTGTATTATTTATGATCAGTTATTACTCACAACAGATTATTTACGATGCAGAGGTGTAAAGGTTACATTTATAAAATTAGAATATATCCTGCTTTGTATTTTGGCAGAATGATACCAGGACTTAAAGTGTTGATACCTATATTTCTAGTATGAAAAGGATTTGTAGGTTACAATGGTTATAATGGTAAACAAGGATGTTTTATTACTCTTTTCAAGAAAAATGCTTTGCTAGTAAGTTGGCATAGTAACCTTTTATTTCAATCGGGTAAAAACTAAACTAACTGGTAAATATCTTTCATTCGTCATATTTGAACTGTTAATTCTGGAAGCGTCAGTTTTATTTTACATAAAAGTACGTACAAAACCGTTTTAACAAGTACTGGATATGTTTAATTCTTGCATGTACAGCCAAACCTGTCAATAGCAACCACTTATGGGAAAAGGCAAAACCACAGGTTGACCTATCAAAATTAAGTTTTGAATAAATAATAAGCACCGAATACCGTTGTCATGATTATTATTATTATCATTATTATTATTAGTATTATTATTATTAGTAGTAGTAGTAGTAGTAGTATTAGTAGTAGTAGTACTAGTAGTAGTAGTAGTAGTAGTCGTCTTTTTATGGCTATATGGTTTTAAACTAACTAACAGTAAGAAGCAAAACCAACACGTTTTGTAAGATTTAACAAATGATTTAATTTTCTAAGTTATAAAATGAACATTTAAGAGGAACTTACTGTATTATAAATAAAATCCAGGATAGTCCTAAAAGGATCTCCACAAGTCCAAAAGAATATAGTTTTCCTAATGAATTCCAGGTCCTGAATGTGCCTATGTACCAATATCTCTAAATTTTGCTGAACTGCCAACAGTCTTGATGCATCACAATGGCATAGTCTAGGATATCTGTGAATGAATTCAGAATAATCCCAAAAGATTGTCTTGTCAAAAGAATCTTATGAGCACTTTGTAATTCCAATCAATAATTTAAATAGATGATTTCTCTCAAGCTAAATTCAAACACACCAGTAAATAAATCTGCAGATTGACATAAAACAAGAAAAATAATAGGAGTTAGGAATCAATTAATAATTCAAGTCCTCTAGCTCATATTCAATCTAGCTCTACTTTGCAAGATTTTACTACTTGATCTACGTTGCAATACCTCCCACGTGACTTATGTTGCAACACAATCCGTCTGACGTAACAGTCCAGTAGAAAATTTACACCAAATTTGTAAACAGGTTCATGTTATAAAACACAAACCCATGTAAACAACCAATTTATAGCTAATTACCAGAGAGAGAGAGAGAGAGAGAGAGAGAGAGAGAGAGAGAGAGAGAGAGGGAGAGAGAATTTAGTTCTCAAAACTCCTTATTAAACCTAGTAAATATTTCTCGGATTCTCATGTCACAATTTTGTTGTCATATCCAGTTCGCTTTATTTCCATATGACAACCTTTCTCCGTGGATATATATATATATATATATATATATATATATATATATATATATATATATATATATATATATATATATATATATATATATATATATATATATATAACTATATATATATATATATATATATATATATATATATATATGTACATACATACATAGATACATAGATAAAGATATATTCCTGTTTTCGCGAGGTCAGACATCGGCAGGGGTCATTGCGGCAATCACCTACATATACAACATGTCTGAAGTCCACTTCCTCTTGAGGTCTCTTCTTTACCTGCTCTTGTAGAATGTGACATTTTCTGTGCTAACTTCACACCAGTTCTGCTCGTGCTATCGCTGGATTCAATAGCAGTCGAAAGTATGCAGCGAAAAGAATGTTGGATTTGCGTACACTGCTGTCACTAAGTTTGCAGTCTTAGCAAGGAAAACTTTGATGATTGCTGAGTTAGAATCTGAAAAATGTTTGTAGCTGAAGCACTTTAACAGCATTATAGTACACGGGAGTGTTTGAATGTATTTCAAAATGTTATCTTTGCTATACAATTCTTATGAAAAGGGAAAATAGGGAATTACATTTTACGCCGATCGGAAATAATTACCGATAAACTGATGGAGGAAAATATATATAACACAAAGGAAAGCATAAACAGAAAAAAAAAATCTCCCAAAGGACTGAAGCTGTACTGTTCAAAAAGAATTTCCCGAAAGTCAATATAGTACAATTTCATTTCCACTGCTGAGTGTTGAAAACAGCATAGATATTCTTGGGTGTTAACAAGATTGATCACTGTGATAATCATGTTGGATGCCAGATCGGCTTCATTTTTATGAAATACCAAACAGAAATTATAGGAAGTCATTTGGTGTAATCCTCTTCTTAATATGATCATCCATTACGTAGGAGCAGCGACAACAAGATTTTCAAGCTGCCCGTTCTGGCAGCTATATTGGATGTAAAATTTGCAACATTGTGATTTGCGATGTACTAAATGTCACACGGTGTCTTCTAGTGAAAACCCCATGTTGTTTTGACTTTGTGTTTAGGAGGAATAGCGATAACACGATTTCCAAGATGGCTATTGAATGTCAAATCTGTACAATTTCCAGTGAAGACCAGCTAGAAACCATTAAAGGTATTTTAGTGAAACTATGTCGATACGACCACCACTACAAGAAGAGTAGCAATAATATGATAACCATACTTCAGATAGATCTGCGAGTAACAAGTAGAAATCACATGAAGTCTTTTAGTTTTAAAACTTCATGTCGGAATGACCTGCCCCATCGATAACATGTAGAGATGGTTGACGTGGATGAGAGATAGGACTTATGTATCTTTAGAATCCGCTAGACATCACACGAGTTTGCTATGACAGTTATTCAGGAGGAGAAGCGATACAAAAGAGTTTTAAGATGGCAGCTCGATTGGCAATATTTTATATCCGAAAGGCACCATTCTTTTTAGGACTAGTTAAATCTTGGGGCGAGTAAAGTTTCATGACAGTCATCATGATAATGCTCCGAAGCGATTAGGAAGAGTAGCGATAACAAGCTTTTGCTAGATGATGAACGGACGACTGACTTCACTGTCCTATGAGTTCTCGTGATCCGTGACCAGTAAAGCATACAGATACATGATAGATAGATTCATAGATAAATAGATAGAAATAGAAACAGAGATGACATCAATGTAAACACAACCCAAATCATCATAAGAAAACTTCTAGCATTATAATGCTTTATAATATTATCATCATCCACTTTTTAAAAGCAATCTTGAAAAGAAACCTATAATTTCCGATGAAGGGGATGCAAATCTTTGTAGAAACTGAATCACTGACTTTAATCAGAAAATTTGTTTGCTAACAGATTATTTGATGTTTGAGTCCATTATTATAAGATTATCTTGGAAAGGATTTGCTTCGAGACTTCTTTTAATAATTGTATGAATTGTGGAAAATTATTTCCTAACAAAACAAAAATGGTCGCAAATCGTATATTCATAGTGAAAGAAAATAAGATATAATTTAAGTGATACAGGAAAGGAAGTAATGATCAATGACATATTTTCATTACAAAATGTCATTGTAACGTCTTTGTGGTGAAAGATTTACATTCAGTGTAAATATTATAGAATTATAACAAATCTAACTTATTTGAGGCATTGAAGATGTAAACACGATGACAGAGAAAAAGAAGGTTGGAGTACACGGTCAGCAAATCTGCAACATAAACACAAATAGTGACTAAATGTTTGAATGTCTTGATATCTGTACTAAAGGATGGTCTACAAAATGCTATAACCACTTGTCTGAAATCAAATATTATTCACACATTGTATCCAACTATAAACATCAGTTACATTCTGTCTTATTTTTACTTGATAATAAGTCAATGTAACGTTTGTGAAAAGGTCGCACATTAGAAGAAAAACCAAACTTCAATGCCTCTGCTAACCTCTCAACCTTGCTCCAAATCACATTGTATGAACATTTAAAACGTCGCAGACTTTATGCCTGTCTCCACAGCACCCACAATAGTTCTATATAACTAAATAGCTAAAGTAAGTATACGGTTGAAACTTAAAGTAGATATCTAGAGACCATGATACAGAAATTATTTATTTTGTTTATAATCTTTTTCCCAATCTCAAAATTTACTTCTGATGTTGGGGTGAATATGCATTATGTCTACATAACCTTCAGCTTAATTTAATGAACCAATATGTGGTAACGGCTGGTGAAAGCGGAATATTTATTTTTCTAATCAAATTGTTTATAATATGTCAAATAATAGTAAATTGCCCTATATCAGCTCTAGAAAGCATAGTGTTAGGCTATCTTATTCATCAGTGTTTGAATTTGGAAAGGGACAAATTTCTGTTCAGCCAAAGTGAAAAGAGATGCCTCGTACTTGTGTGAACAATGCAGACAACGTCTGCTATTGTTTGTGGTAAAGTGACGTTTGCATCACAAAGGCGCAGTATAACCACTATGGTTAAGAAACCTATCACTTTAATTTTTGCTGCAAATTGGAGACCAAGACAAAAGGTGGGCCCCACACATATGCTGCAATACTTGTACAACAAATATTCGCCAGTAGTTGAACAGAAAAAGGAAATGTATGACTTTTGCAGTGCCAATGATTTGAAGAGAGCGAACGATTATATCAGCAGTTGTTACATCTGTATGGGAAAGGTGTGTCACAGATGAAAAAATGGACGGTGCATTATCCCAACATTCCTTCAGCTGTGCGCCCAGTACACCACGAAGAAGGACTACCAGGCCTTGATGCATCAGAATCATTCTCACTTGAGTCAGACGAGGAAGAGGATGAAACTTCTAGTCTTGAACCATCAATGTCACATGACCCATATTTACTTCATCCTCCTTCTCTGAACCACACCTCATAACAGAAGGTGAAATGAATGACCTTGTAAGGGATTTGGGACTATCCAAGAGTAAGGCAGAGCTGTTGGACTCTAGACTACAGCAGTGGAATCTCCTGACTAGGCGATGTTAGGGTTTCCATGTTCCATGGCTGCTAAAATAATTTTGTCCCATTCGCCTTCATGGAAGATGATCTTGTAGCCTGCAATAATATCGATGGTGTTATGGCAGTCCCCAGCATCGTTCATGATCTAGATGAGTTGAGACTGTTCATTGATTCATCGAAGAGGAGTCTTAAATCCGTTTTGCTACATAATGGCAATGTTTTGTCATCAATTCCAGTTATCATGCAGCCTATATGAAGGAAACCTATGAAAACATGAAATACCTTTTGAGGTGCATAAACAATGACCAACATCAGTGGCGATTTGAAGGCTCTCGCTCTCTTGTTGAATCAAGGAAGATTTGATTACCACCCTTGCACATCATACTTGGTCTGATGAAGTTTGTCAAGCCATGGGCAAAACACAAGCAGATTTCAAGTACTTCCGTGGAAAATTTCCAACGTTAAGTGAAGCTAAGATAAAGGAAGGTGTCTTTATTGGTCCTCAGATTCGTGAACTTCTTTGAGATGATGCATTTTACCGTGCACGGCTTGGCAAGGAAAGCCTTCCAGTTAATGGCAACAGATTTATTTTGGTGGAATTGGTAGAAAACTTTCTCAAGGCATACAAAAGACTTGTTTGCAACGTATCACAAACGATATTTGTTTTGCACTCTCATGTATATTTTTTCCGCCGAACTGCGGAGCAGTGAGTGACGAGCACGGCGAGCGATTTCACCAGGACATTGTAACAATGGGGAAACGCTCTCAGGGTAAACAGAGCCCATCAAAGCTTGCAGACTATTGCTGGACAGTGACAAGAGATGCTCCATTTAATGAATACAAAAGATAAGCCAAGAAGTGCCTAGTAGACACTGAATAAGGACTAAACTATATACTTATAAATACATAATAGATATTTGCCTTTCGTTTCATAATAAATGTTATATAACCCTTTTGGTGTTTTTTTAAAGTGCTACATAAACAGGACAGGTGATATATTATCATGTAAAGCAACCATAAACACATGAAAAGACCTAGGTTTACAATTTATGATTAAAATTCTACTATCTGCACATTATACATATACGTAAAATGTAAAACAAATAAAAAAAATTAAAAAAAATAAATATCTTGGAAACAATAGCCAATCAATTGTTTTTTATTGTCATATTTAAATTCACCACATCAAAATCCATAAAAAATAACACATTTTATCTCTGAAGCAGACGACTTCTAAAACATTGTAGAACAGTGTTACAAGAAGACTGTTGATCCTTGGAAATTATGAAAGAAGAAAGAACTATTAAAAATCGAAATAATTATTAAGATGCGAAATGTGTAAATATCGAATGTTATTTCATATGCCATGATGCACTGCTGTAGAAATCATTGTACTCATTGTTATCGCATAATTATTAAAGTATTTGGTTAAAATGTAAAAGATTATCTGACGTTCTAATGATACCAAGGATTTCTCATTGATGACTATAGTTTTTGAAATTATACAAGTTTTTCTCTCCACTGGGTCTCAAAATTTGTTTTCTTATCGCGAACAGCAACTGCATATTTTCACTATTCTAATAGCATGTAATAAATTCCATAAATCCCCTATACTTAAATTTCTAGATTTTGTTTGTTTGCATGTAATTGTAAAGATTTGCCACATATTGTTAAGGAGAGTGGTTATTATTTTTGTTTAAAATTTATTTTCAAAATAAAATCGCTTTTGGTCTAAACACTAGAATAGTCATATTCCAATTAGTATGGTAATGGGGAGTTTAGAGTTCTATCACCTATCTAGGTCAACGCCTTCCATGTATTTTCCCCTGCGGCATAAGCGAGTGAATCCCTACAGCGACCACGCGGGTCCAAAATAGTTGCTCGCGTATACCCTGTGCGCGTCATGAGCGAGAGAACCCCACAACTCTGGCTGCAATCTAGTGCAAGTATTGATAGCGGCTCAACGTGCGTAAAGTTTCATTACATAAGTTAGGCTGCTACCTTTTAGAACAGAGTAATCGGAAAGAATTCTGATTCTATTTGATCATTCTGTTTGATCCCCGCTGATTAGAAAATGATCGAATTATTGTTGGTGAAGGCGCCAATTAATACTTATAGAATCACTTTTCCATGAGTACATCACATCATTGTTTGACACACACACAGGATAGTGAAACAGTTCGAGTCCGTGGAGAATTTATTTGCCCGACAAATGGTGTGTTTGTGTTGTCACTGTTCAGCCCCAAAGCATTACAACTCGGTGATTAATACAATAACAAGCGTAGCAAACACCAAAAGCAATTGCATTTAGTTACAAGAAATATCTAAAATTTGCAGAATATAAGCTGCAGATGCAATGCCAGGAGACATATGGGAAAAGATTCGCATGGAAAACACAAATTATTTTGAGTCAGTATGTAAGCAATTTAAAATGTGTAAAATCATCGAAAGTCAATCTAGAGGCTTTCATTTACTAGTTGGTGTAATACCTTATGCAGGTCAGCATACTGTGGTCTGGCCAAAGGCGACTTGAACAAAGTTTTAGTCTAGCAACAAAAGTTATTTGATAGAAATTCACAATTTCTGCAGACTGATTAGTAAAATAATAAAATGAAATAAAGACAAACAGTTATACATATAGTTATATTGTTATAAAGGATATACAATTTATTAATTTAAAAACAATTATACAATTTTACATAGTGCATTGGTATTAAGGCCATTAGGATACAAAGTATCTAATTTATGAATTCAGTAAGTTTCTTGTGTGAGTCTATTCATGTCTCCATGCACAATATCTATTGGCATAAAAGAAAAATCGAGTAAAGAGTGATTATTGGTGTTACAATGTGCTAAAATATTAGAGAAAAACTGAGTATCTCTATAATTTTTATACGAAAGCGATGATTATTCATTCTCTTAGAAACTTGGTGAAGTGTTTGTCCAACATATTGCATATTACATTTTTTACAGGTTATCAAATAAATCACATCAGTGAACTTAGCGGCAGAACACACCATTGTGAATATTGCAAATTTCACTTGCCTACCGTACGTGTTTGTACCAGCGGTCGATCATGCCTCAGATGCAGCATTAGAGTAAAATCTCGTATTCAGCTATGCCATATGAGATTATTATCGCTTGCGAAGGCAAATGATTTGCCGCTCAAATGTTGACGCCACTGAGGAAATAAAGCAACCATATTTTCAGCGTCCATAATGTCAAGGAAAAATCCAACAATACTGTCGACGTATACGCCGACGAAAAAGACTCAGAATCGAATTAAATAATATCAAGGGTTGATACGACTGAGGTCTTCGATACTGATAAAGTAATAATATTTTTTTTTAAATGAGCTACATGTATAAAGTATAAATAATGTTAGAAAAACTTCATAGCTTAAACATTATTATTATACGTATGCCTATTGTGAATCAGCTCAGGCAATTTGAGCAAGACCTTGGAATAAAAATACCAAAAGCTGCAAGAAAAGCAGACATCACTGCATTATTTTGTCTGGAACATGAACCATGGCCTCCAAAGAAACCAAAGCCGGTCGCAAGGCAAACTGTGAATTAGTTCAAGTAATCCGAGCGAGACCATGAAATAAGGACACCAAAATGTGCAAGAAAAGCAAATTTATTTATGTTGTTAGGACTTTCTCCAGAGCAGCCACTTTTTACTACAACGGCAACGCAGTTGCATACCCAAATTCTTCACAATGCAGAAATAACCAAACTTGCAGTTGTGGTTGCTGATGAACACAACTACCTCCTTATCGCAGCACCTATTGCCGCTGAAGCTGTCGCACATGTTCACCATCGATTCCGCTTCACTAACTTGATATGTACTAGCTTATCATGATTTCGAAGATTATCATGCATTAATTCCCACAAGCGTACAAGCCTAGCAAAGGCGCTGTGAAACGTATTTCGAAGATGCAGCACGAAATAATATCAAAGTTACAGCACGCTGACATAATACCACTCACGCCTGGGTGCAGGGCAAATATTAATCCTCTTCCTAAATTTACTATGCCGCGCTATTTCCAGATCAATGGTTCCAATGCGGGATTAAAATCCCACCCAGGCACTTTCACAGTGGTGCACTTGTGGCCTTAAACCATGACGACACTGAGACAATCAATGAAGTCTTCAAAGATAATAGCGTCGTTTCCAACGCTAGCAGCTGTTCCACTGTAGTGTATGACAAATGGGAAAAACGACAACAGGTGTTTCGAATGAGCTATCTAGTCGGCGCTGTATCCAGCAAGCGATAATATAGATCAATGCCGAAATTATTGACTGCAACTGGATGAACTTAAGTTACCAACATAGAATTCCTTGTAGAGGTTAGTAACGTCATACTCGAAAAGTTTGAAGAATTCAACTACAGTATCCCCGTTAATGTATCTGCTTGGAATAAAATCTTTATAATGTGATTTACAAGGACTTTGCATGCCTGAACAGTCCCTTGAGTTCCAACTATCAAGCAACTGTTACGGCCCAGTCATATGCTATATACATTGCTGAGCGAATCCCATGCGGGTTTTGTTACACTGTTGTCAGATGTGACCCAGATTTACACTGCCGATCAGTTGAGGTGTTCTTTAAATCGCTCCAAGTTACCTCTGAATATATCCGGCAATGTTCCTCGCCAGCAGATATGAATATGGCCAGTGAAAACATATTTCTCCCACGTCCACTCATTACTGGATCTGTGCTGAAGCCTTTAGTTACACTCGCGAAAAGGTGCTGGATCCCTACCTTATCACTGGCGCGTACAGATGAGCCGAGCACATGTATTCTACAGAATCGACTTTACATCGTTAAAACAATAATCCCGGTGATCTGCAGTTTATTGCCCCAATGCAGTATCTTAATTCCCGCCTGGACTAACCGTTTTACGATTTTTCGTCCATGCAGTGGCTCCTCCCCTAATAAATCTGAAAGGTTCAAGTTACTCATACGCAGAGGAATTTATTCCTACCAGTACATGCGCAGCTGGGATAAGATCCTTGAAACTCAGTTGCCACCGATTGACTCCTCTTATTCGTCCATATTTCCTTCGACGACTACACACACGCGAACAATGTTAGGTCCACCTATGATATTCTGGTGACCTTAACGACTTACATTTGCTCACTAACGTGCTGCTGCTGGAAGATATGTTCGAGGCCTTCCACGATACTGCCAGTGAAATAATATCAAACGTGTGCAACCTCGAACAAACTACTCCTCATCCCTTGGATTGTCATGGAAGGCAATGCTGTCGAAAACCAAGGTCGATTCGTTGAGCGTAGAATTCATGGTGGGATTTCAGTGGCGAAACATTGTTACTCTTTTGATCCCACCATACCAATACAACTACGTCATGTACCTTGGCGAAAACAACATGTACTTTTGATGATGATGCAACTGATGCTTGAAGGTGAATTCGCATGGGCAAATCCCGTACAAGAAGACATTCACAAACATATACACGAGTACGATAGCAACAGCAATGTAGGGTGATTCTTCGAAGTCTACTTGTAGTACTCTGATGAGCTTTACCACGCTGACCTCGGAAACGCTGTTGGTACATCGCGATAATCAACGGCTTCCTGCATTTTGTCACCATTATCATGTATAGTCAAAGCGGGCACTTTTATTGTAGAAACTTTTCACATATACAACATCAACATTATTAGTCGCTGGAGATAAACGTTTGAAGGACTCGGCGTTTATCCGGATGGATATTTAACCGTTTTTGCCATTTGTGTTTAAGTTTTTTCGTTGCATTCAGATGATGGATTCTAAGTAACCACTTGATAATCATGCTGCGGAATTTACCGACAAGGTGATGGATCAAATATTAACATCAATAGAAATGTTGTTCCACTTGTCGAAGAACATCTGAATGCAAACGGGGTTAACAGACCCTCATATACACCAAAAAATAGGATACTCTAGGGCAAAATGCAAATAGACTCTTGGAACCACTATGGACTACCTCTAACAAAACGATGCCAGCTTGAAATCATCGCATTAGCATAGAAAACGCCCGGTCGCTGACTACACCATCAGACGTGAAATCAGCCAAGAACTGTGTCTCCAACAATAAAGTAGTATTGACAGGCATGTCAACGGCAATACAATTCTCCATCCATTGTATCTACCCACCTAAAATGACTCTTTCAGTAAAGAAAAACTTTGTCCACGTAAGAGCGTAAAAGTACCAAGCACTGGTGTAGTCAATGCGGTTTTAGGTAAACGTGGTGACAAACACTCGGAACGCACAATCACTTAAAAAGCATAAACATTACCCAAGAAGATAATTTCTGTGTTTACATGGTAGTTATACGAGTGAAGACTTGTTTGGTTGGAAATACGTGTTGCACCCAGCGGAGTCGTATACTCTTTATTTGTTTGTTATATAACATAATAAAATTGGCATATATAAATTAAACTATTTTGTTGAATCATGACACTGCCTTGTACATGTAGCCCCATATGTTGCAGAAGGAATGTGTCAGTAATAGTGTTGATAGGTAGATTCACAATCCATTTATGTAATTGTTCCAGAAAGCTTCATCATTGGAAAACAGAATGAGTAAATACTAATTAATCTTTTATATCTGAAGCCAGCATTTTATATTCTACCTTCGCTGAGTCCTTAGTCCTTTATGATTATTATTATTAATATTAGTAGTAGTAGTAGTAGCAGTGGTAGCAGATGTTGTTGTTGCTCTGGGGTTTAACGCAATTTATCAGCGCAAGGTAGGCTATGTATGGGGGCAAGTATAACTTATGTAGAAAGAACCAGGGAAAACCCTCTTACGAATCATTGACCTAAGGAAAGCTACTGCCAGCGTTCTCGCCTACCCACATTGGGATTAAAAACAGACGCGGACATAGGTAAGATGGCAGTGACCGGTAAAGGAGAGTTTTTGACCACTTCGTCACCCTGGGCCCCAGCATTAGCACAGGTACTTGACGCGAGCTTAACGTTCGAGAAAAAGCAATAAACTGAAAGGGGAAAAAATAATACCGAGTGACAAATTTTCATCAGATTACCCCCATGACTTGCTCTGACATAGGAACCTATCATCCTATACAAGAGGCAAGGTAAGTAACTTCCCAAAAATTCGTTCCACGCTTGACCCTCGGTCTCCTGTTATTTTCGTTTTTGAAGGCATGTGACCATAAATATAAATTAGGGGTAAAACAAGCGATAAAGTAGTAGTAGTAGTAGTAGTAATAGTAGTAGTAGTAGTAGTAGTAGTAGTAGTAGTAGTAGTAGTAGAAGTAGTAAAAGTAGTAATATTATAGACTCTATAAGAGTACTTTAATCATACTATAAATCCTATCAAATATATGACATAAAACGTAATTAGTACATGAACGAACAAGTATTACCAGTCCAATTTCATTCAAACTAAAAGAGAAAAATAAATAAATAATAAAACTTCATTCAAAATATTAATACGACTGTTACGTATATGTAATTTAATTACTTGTTTGTTAGTTTTAATTTTTTTTTTATTTTTGTTTTATTCCATTACATGTTATTGTAATGATAACTTTATTCACAGGATTTCACATGTTTCCAGAAAATTCAGTTCCGTTCGTTTTGACTTGATAAGCAAGTGGTAATAGAAACATTGTATCAATCGGTGACATAGATTTAGTTTCTGGGAAACAACTTTTTAAATTGTTTTTAAATCCAATCTTATAGTAAGATTCGTTCAGTAGAATCAAAGCCGTCCATGGCGTACGTGATTATAGACTTGTAGCCTTTTAGCGTCGCTCTAAGTGATCACGTGACCCCATCACGAGGGTCTAAATTGCGTTGTAATGAGCTTAAAATTCAGTTTCATAGTGAAGTTTTCTCGGTCGTAAAATATACCTTTGGAGCTGAAAGGTATTTTTGTTGTTCCCAGTTTAATTTGAATTTTTTATTTTTTGGAACAATTAATTATTTTTCCAAAAAATTCAGTTCAGCTCGATTTGACTTGAGAAACAAGCGGTAGTAGAAACATTGTATCAATCGGTGACTTAGATTTAGTTGCTGGTAAACAACGTTTAATTTTTTTATTTTTTTTTTTTCAATCTTATAGTAAGATTCGTTCAGTAGAATCAAAGCCGTCCATGGCGTAAGTGATAATAGATTTGTAGCCTTTTTACGTCGCTCTGACTAAGTGATCAAGTGATACTATCACGAGAGTCTGACTTGCGTTGTAATGGGCTTAAAATTAAGTTTCATAGTGAATTTTTCTCAGTCGTAAAATATACCTTTGGAGCTGAAAGATATTTGGTTGCCAGGTTGATTTGAATTTTTCTATACTTTTTTAAATTATTAATTTATTTTCACTTGAAACCACTTGTGCTCATTCGAATTCTTGGACAAAGACATTTACTGAAAATTATTCGGTATTCTAAACCGGGATTATTATTCTTGGTGATTCAACTAGGAACTGTTGACGCGTCAACACAAAACAGATTATAGAAGACGTCATCGCCTTCCATTTTGGAACTTCATCGGGATTCGAACTGTGATTCACTTAGTACTTTTTTATTGCTAGGACTTATATTTATTAATTCTAGGATTAACTCCTTTTTCTTATTTATACCTTGTATTTCTAGAGAAATACATTATATGTTAAATTTTACAAACCTTGTTTTCTTCACTCTTTTCTTTCTTACTTTTGTATGAGCCTAGACACGTAAACCTACTTTTATTACTACTACGCGTGATAATGCGATTTCGAGAATAAGATTAGTATTGGGCTGATTGCAAGTGAAATAAAAATATACCTTTTGTGGAAAAGAATGCATTTTGTGTGTGTGTGTGTATACTTATATATATATACGCCATAACACTTATATATATATATACATATATATATATATATATATATATATATATATATATATATATATATATATATATATTATTTATTAGTCTTTGGTTGTTTATGTACAGGTTATAGTCATGGACGAGACGAGAAGGACGCTGATTGAAAAAGATATTATGTCAAATAAATTTATTGTATATACTTATACCTAAGTTTTCTTTTGGAATTGTATGATACTGTGTTCATTCTTTTACTTTTTGTCGAATACTTTTATATTTCAGAAGGCGACTTAAAGTTTAGAAACTATTTTCTAGGGATAACAAGGGCAGTTGTAGAGGTGTTGATGGTAAAGATTTAATATTTGTAAAATTTGAACAATTTCTTTTTTAAAAATGCTCTTGATTGTTCGCGATTAGAGATTACAGAACATGTGTCTGATTGGTGTGCATCCGTTCAAACTCATGACCAACACCTGTACTGACTGGGCAAACCCGATGTAAGTTCTGTAAAATGCATGAATGTTCTTGACCTGTTTAGCAATAAATCCCAGTATCATACTTACTATGCTTACTATATGTTTTACTGCGAACAAACATGCACCTGTTAGAGCTTTGCGTGGATATGAATCTATTATAAACGGTTATCGTTCAGATGTGTGTTCGCATAGTATTTAATAATAATTTTGAATATAGAGCGACAGAAAGACACTACAACTCTGTAAAGATCTCAGCTAGCATTTTTTGGTTTCTTTTTCTAATACAATGTTTCTTACATCTTTCGCTCCGCACATCATACTTCGCTCTTCAGAATATTATCTGGAAATAATGATTCATAAGAATTTTACCAAAGTATGTCTAATATTGTACATGAATTTGAAAATAGGAATGCAATTGTCTGTGAATATTTCAATCTTGTATATGACCCAAAGTTGGATTTCTGCAACTGTGTTAATAATCAGATAAGCAAGACAGTTTATATTGGAAACAAAGGAGTCTTTTGGATTGATAGACACTTTATTGAGTTAAATTACATACTACAGAGGTTTATGTGGAGAAGAAAAAACTCTACTTAAATATAGTTTACCATATTTGGCCTTCTGTAGTTTTACCCCTGGTAATCATGGATGCATTCAAGCAACACTTGCTAGTAGCCTAATGCTTAGAGCGTCCGCCTCGGATGCGGCAGGTCGCTGGCTCGAAACCCGGCCGAGTCATACCAAAGACATAAAAATAGAACTAACAGCCGCCTCGCAAGGTGCTCAGCATCAAGGGGTTAGTGTCAGGACTGGTCAGTCTGGTATTAGGATAACGTGACTAGGTGGGACATAATGCTACATATAATGCTACATATCTGCAGCAAGATTCCCTAGTCACACTGCAAATATTGTGGCGATATGATTGAAAAATTGTTAAGCTAGGTTAAAAATCCAAATCACACATAAACACACACAGACACACACACGCAGACACGCACACACACACACACACATACATTACACTTGCCATGGTTTTACAATGGGAAATAATATAAGGACCGTTCATGAACGCCATAATGAAGGACAGTTCATGAACGCCATGGTTTTACTCTGGGAGCTAATATGGAAATAGTGGATATATACCTTGAGAGATTAGGAATAACGGTGCCAATTGAGCGGGTGAACAGCGAAAGGTGTAAGGAACATTGTATTAGAAAAGGAAACCAACAATGCTAGCTGAGATCTTTACAGAGTTGTAGTTTCTTTCTGTCGCTAAAAACACGCTGATTCACTTGATTACACGTGAGATCAAGTTAGTTTATACTTAGATCACTTTTGTCTTCTTCCTTCCTGATTTTTAAGAAATATGATATACTGCATCGAAAATGTATCTCTTGTGACAGGTTAACTCTTACCCCCTGCCTAGCGTTGGCAGAGTTAATTGTCTTAATTGTCTTAAGTGCTGTCCTCGTCATATTTTCATTTTAAGATTGCTTTCCATCACAATATGTGACACGCTTGCCGAAGTAGGACAGAAGGTACATTTCTTTTACCGAGCGTTAGTTAGCATAGTGGTTTATGGAAAAATAATTGTTACCGTGATACCATTATATGGCAGTAGTGCATGACGTAATGTTAAGATCACCATGGTAATACCTTGAGAGTTGATGTGGCAGGTGATTATAGATAGGGTATACTAATGCTTGCCATACTTAATATACCCCTGGAGGATAATGTAGTAATTACGTCTTTCATGCATGACATAAGGTCTTATTATGAATGATTTATGCCAAGCTTACAATCGCTTGATCTTCAGAGCCAATGTTGTGGATGGCGTCATGCACAGCTTGCCATATTTTTGATTTTTTCCTTTAATGGTCATGAAGAAAAAACCTTATTTGTAATGTCACACCTTCCAAATAAAGATTTCATTTATTTCGTTTTGAACACGAATTTTGTTTCCTGCGTAGTTGATATGTCTTTTCCTGTGCCTTTCTGTGGCCCCAGTGATCACACACACACACACACACACACACACACACACACACACACATATATATATATATATATATATATATATATATATATATATATATATATATATATACTATATATATATATATATTGTGTGTGTGTGTGTGTGTGTTATGCACGTATACAACTTGGACATCGACTAATGACACTTTTCTTAGATACATCAGCAGCAGAGAGGGCAAACAGACTCTAATTGGTTGTCCGTTATTTATGAAAACTAAAGGTTCCCACTAAAATGATACACAAGCGTCAATAACTCCAAACCAATGCCTCTAACCAATCGAGAGTCTCTCTAAATTTGGTTAGCCCATTTTGTTACTTTATTTTTTACACGCGTGTTTTCAGATTTGTATGCGTGTTCGTTTACTCGTCGGACTCTCACTGTTGGTCATCACCCTCTCTGCTGCTGTAATTAAATCATTTTTATATCAATAATGGAATCTCATACAACTAGATTAGCTCGACAGCGATTAGAGGCAATTAAGAAATATCTCCCCGTCCGTGATTCTGTCAAACAAAAATTACAATCGCGTTAGAAGTCTCGGGTGGAATTTGTAGAGGGTGCAGAACAATTATTTAAACCACTTCTCGAACCAACAAAAACAAAATGTTATAGCAACTGAGGCAACACAAAAAGCTCTTGAAACATTACCTGGCGATATTACTGGCCGTATTCAAGCAGCTCAACCACCACCCGTTCAACCTCCTCAACCACCACCTGAAGAACGGTGTGTTTTATTAGCAGTAACTGATTTTACTGAAGTATATAACGTACAATTCGTAACTGCTAAGTGTAAAGTGTGTATCACAATAACAAGTGTACATGTATACCCTAAGAAATTCGTGGAAGAAAAATCTGGTCAATGACTTTGGAAACAGTGGTAAAACGTGCAGTACGTGCATATAGTTTGACAGTATATCGGCTACTGCTGACTTCGAAGTTAAGGGAGTAACGTATGCTTCAGAACAGCTTCGAAGAAAAATGGCAGCAAAGAATTTAATGGAATTTTTACTGATAGTAAGACTCTGGATAAGTAAACGTCTTCACCTTCGTTGCTATTTAGGGTAAAGTTTTAGACATTTGACCATGAAGAGAATATATCTTGACCTTCATAGCAGAGTTTGAGCGTTTCAGAGCAGGCCAGGTGGTTGGATGATTTTAAAGTATCGCTGCCCAGCACTCTTTTGACAGGTGAGGTTAGACATATTGTAACGCAAGCTTGTGGTGATTATATGGAACACTCAGGGCGGGATTGACTGATCACTTTGGAAAAAGACCACACGATCATTTCGCTACGTTGGTAAACGCGAAGAAGGAATGTATTGAGACATACAGAGGTATTGTAGCCAAGATTAATCAACGCATAAAGCTTTTCTTGAATTATAGTAACCCAGTTATCTGTCTCCGTCAGAAATCTTTCATGAAAGCCTTGACACATGATCAGCACAATGGATTAGGAGGAACAAGTGCTCTAGTTCAGTTGTACAGTCTGTACAAGATTATATTCCTACTATTGCACAACAGCAATGGCAGAAGAATAACCTTCGTAAAATATTAATGTGAGACTAACAACACGAACGTTCAGACATTGCATCATTAAGCGAAACAAACAGCGGGGAACAGTCAGTCCAAGCATATGGACAGGCAGTGTTATCGACGCAAGAAATGGAGACATGTTATATTGGATTTTCAAACGTATGATGGGAAATATCGTGGTAACTTATTTGGTTAAGCGAACAATTGGTGAAAGTCTTTTTTTTTTCGGAAACAGGGAGTGTAAATGTGCGTGAAATCATGTCTGTGAAGGACACTGTCTCGGATATAACCTTGACGAGAGGGGATCTCGTTTTCGAGAGTTGCAAGTGAAGGGGCGTAATGTTACAGTACTTGCTGAATAATTTCTGGCACAGCTGGCTGCGGACATTATAAGAGGCCAGCATAGGTGGGGATTTCTCAAATTTAGCCTCTGAGGCTGTATTGGCTACCGATATCCTTGACAAGAAGGCGGAAGTTGTTACGTGGTCGATAGTAAAAGTATTCGATAATGCGAGGACTGTAGATGGGAATGGACTTGTCAACGACAGCGTCCAAAAAAACAGTTACTGATGGTCATATTGAAATTGAATTTGACAAACGTTCGGAAATTACGGCGGACATATTATTGAGACTACAGACTGCGTATATTTCACGGTAAAATATAAGAGAGAAATCTTTTGTTACTCGCCTGGAAGCTGATGAGGAGGCAACTGCATGGAGGGAGCAAATTCTCATACAGACATGATTACGAAAAACGTGACAATGGTAATAGCATATGATCGACGCCTTGGAGGTCACTTTGGTATGGATAAAACGAGAAAGGGATTCTCGAATAATCATCTTGATCGGGAGTATTTGTGGATGTACAAAAGATATTGTACAACGTTTCATGAGTGTCAGAAGACAACAACACAGTACGCTGGCTAAAAAGCACACTAGTTTGCCCTCCGATGATAACTGAAACGTACTGAAAGATTGCAATGGTTATTGTGCCTCCGTTATCTAGAACTAAGACTGGACACAAGAACATTCTGAGGGTATGTGATGATGCCTCAATTTTCCCCGAAGCTTTTCCTCAGAAGGATATAGAAGCAATCAATGTAGCTAAAGCACTAATGGAGTTGTCTAGCCGAGTCGGTTATCTAAGTATCATATTAACAGACAAATGGACCAACTTCACTAGCACTTGAAAGAGCTGTAACAAATTATTGGGTATCCGTGCAGTTACATCAACGCCTTAATACCAACAAGCGAATGAAAATGTATAACACTTTAACGGGACATAGAAGTCAATGTTGCGAAAGTTCTGTTCAGAAAACACCAATGAATGGGAAGATATGTTACCATATGTATTGTCTGCATACCTTGAAGTAGAACATGAGGAAATTGGATTTGCATCAATTGAAAAGTATGGTTGGCCGGATAGATTGAAAGGACAAATTTTAGGAGGCTTGTTTTAGTGCGAAGTGGATGTCAGGAAGTCAGCTGTGAAGTATCAGAATTTACATAAGGGTTGAAGTCCTTATGGCACCGGATTTCAGCAGGTATTTCATTGTGCAAACGGATGCTGGCGATATAACGACTGGTGCTCTGCTACGACATACAGTTCATGGTTGGAACACGCATTGGCCTCTCTTAGCCAGAAGCTTCTTCCGCGAGAGCAGTAATATGCAGCTATCGAGAAAGATATGCCATGCGATCGTTTTGGCGATTGATCCATTAAGGAATTACCCGTCGAGAACAACGTTTGAAATTGTGACTGACCACATTCCGCGGATATGATTAAATCAAATGCAATGCAAGACTCGTCGTTTATTTAGATGATGTTTGCCACTCCAACATTATAACTTTATATAGGCGGGGCAAACAACACTCCAATGCCGAAGGATTATCTCGCATGTTATTAAAGAATATTTAATAAAACTTAAAAGGAAAGACGTATTGGCGTCCTCGGTGTACTTCAGGACCAAGGGTACAACTAATATGAAAGAAAGGGAACCAGTCTAGAAGTGGGTGAACATAAAATAAAGTGTACATGGATTTGACTGGCCCAGGACTGGTTGATAATGAAAATTAGATTTTAGAGACAATCTTATGAGAGCTTATGCCAGTTGTAGCTGAAAAATAGAGATAGTGTCTAATTGATAGAAACTCAATCCTATTCCACACTTGAAGGTGGAAAACTCATTACTAAATTAGCATCTGACTTTTGGGGGAGGAACTTAAAGCACATGATTTAAACACATGCAGATCTAGAAAATATGACGGCTCGTAGGGTTTCTCTACACATAACCTGTTATCAAGGATGCGACTGCAGTGATATATGTGGATTTCATCATGAGCATTTATAAAATGTAAAGTTATTGAATTTTAATCTCATGGTGTTTGCAAAGTTTACTTTGGGAATTGAATTAATACATTGAGTCATCCAAAGACGCTGAGAAACCTAAAGGATTAGCTCATGATTTATGGATTTTTCGAACCTCGTTTTGTTCTGTTTCTGTGGAATCATACTGGAATTTATGTGGATATATACGGTAACATTTTGGAGAATTTCCTATATTCTGGATGGTCACTGATAGAATTGTTGACCCATTTTACTGAATTTAAAAGTAGCGATTTTAAGATTTAAACATTTGAGTGGTAAGTCTCGGATTTATTTTGGCGGTTGTCGATATGTAGAGGATGCAAAAGCTCGAGCGAATATTAAAACATATGAAATGGTTTGGAGAAATGGAGATACGAGCAGAGAGATAAAATAGAACAACACTAGATATAATCGAGATATAGAGATATAGCGGAAAACGCAGATGTGGCTTTTCATTATCTAAAAGGAAGGATAAATGCATTGGCATATTTATTACTGACATTGTATTACCTTGTTTTTCCGGATAGGTAAAATATACGGCCACACCTGCCTGCGAACTTTGCACGATATATCTTTATTCCATCGTTAGAAACAAAACTAATACACATTTTTATGTATACAAATAAACCACATAGATAATTCTACTAATATACAGTTTAAATTTATTTCAGAATAATATGTAAGTAGGGAGGGGTCCAAAATATTTTGAACACGGTCACTGGACAGCAGGAAATTATAACGTTTCATGCCGATTCAAGCACCCAAAATGTTGATGTAAGAACGTCCTAACCCTTTTACAATGTTATGTTTAGCTTACAGACGTCTCCGAAAGCATACGAGGTTTTAAATCCATGGATATTTTACAATTCAGATAAAGACTGGTAGTTTTCAAAACTTTTGTGTAACGTATTGAGAATGCTTGCTTTTATTTCAATAGTCCTAGTATAAGAGTTTAATTACTCTGTTCAAGATTCAGTTAAATACACTCTTATGCTAAAAAAAAATAAGTATCATTAATGTACGTAGTTGTGGAACGTCTCAAAGAGCAGTTGCTATAGAGAGAAGAAACAGATCTGCGTTTCATACTAAAATATCAATCGGATATTGGAAGAAAAAAAAATGAACCGTTCATTTTTTTCATAATACAGGTGTTTCGTTACGAATGTTTTTATAGTTTATCTATCTGCCTGTTAGTCACTGTTAGTTTGACCTATATATGTATTGTATGTGTTTTAATTTTATGTTCCACTTGATTCATGTAGCAATTTTATGTAGGTATGTATGTATATATTACTTTATTATTATTATTATTATTATTATTATTATTATTATTATTATAATTAAAACCAAGCATCAAATAACTTTTACAACATAAAAGCGTCACAAATACTCTTTGCATAGATAGCATCAAAGGTATATATTTTAAAACTTTTTCGTAGCCCTATCTCTGAATTGTTGCCCTGAGAAGTTCAACCTAACTGTGACGTGACACTTAATGCAGCTTGTTTTGAAATGTGAAACATTGCTGCAACGTGGCATCTAATGTAGCATGCATGGAAACGTCAACTCTTGCTACTTCGGGACACTTAATACAACCTGTGTTGACCTGTGTTGACATGTTAAACCTTAATAATACGGAGAACCAAGGTCCTGGGCCACGTATTCTATCTTTCCCAGTTTCAACCGGTTAACCGATTATCATTTCTCTAATCAGTGTACCTTATCATCCTGGAAATCCCTACGCCACTGATCGTCAAAAGGTTAAAACAGCAAACCACAAGACTACTTGTTCCGCCAAAAGACAAAAATAGTTGTTATGAAGGATGAAAAATATCTTTGGCACTGGTGTTCAATATTTGTTTACGGAAACAAACCATGCCCACTAGACATCGAATTTCTGCACGTAAACAAAATATAGACCATTGTAGATTAGGACACTCTTTTTCTAGCCTGTGTGTTTACTGTGTATGTGGATTATTAAGTTAAACTTTTTAAAGTTTAAAATGTGTTATCCTTTTCCCTCTTTTTAATTTTATCATGTTTAATTTGTACCCACAACAGATTCATATTTGTATATGCAACTTAATCTTTATGGTGGTAATGTACACTCCTTAAATTCTGCTTGTTGTTTGTATAAATAGGCGTTTCCTTACTTGCTGTAATTTTATTAGAACTTAATTAGGTGTCTATTTTACAAATTGTTTCTGCAAAAGCCAATCGGTCCTCTTTGATCTGACAATTTGATTGGCGACATTCCTAAGTATTCGAGTGCACCTGACTTTGTATATACATGTATAAACTAAACGTCCGGTAGCTTTTACAAATATTGATATGTTGTGGGAACATATTCAACTGGATAAGAATTATATAAAGAGGAAAGATATATGACATATTCTGAACCCAAAGGACTAGTTGATATAGCATTCGGCCCACACATTACACAAACTGACCTCATAAAAGATTTCCATGCAGAAGGATTGATTTTAATCGGATGATCTGCGTCAGGTAGTTCATTTCCAAGCGTATACAAATTTTATAATGTTTAATTATATGTTTTGGCAGTTATATGGTATTTCCATAGAGAATAAAATCACATAAATATAGAAATTTGAAAAGCATGACTCATTGAGCTTGGTAAATGTTATAACCTATGAAAGCTACACATTAAGATTATGCATTCTGCACTCAACGTGAGTTAAAACGTTATTCTGAAATTTAAAAGACTTCATGAACTAATATTTTATTTTCCCTTATGTACAATCAAACTACACAATTATAACAGCTAATATAATATTAGGTGCATCTTAACTATCCATTAACTATCCATAAAATTGACTTGACTTGAAATATAAGTAAACATTTGGAACCTTCCAGAATTAAATTTTCCATTAGCAAATAATTTTGTTAATAGAACTCGCTAACTGTGGTCTAGGACTATATAATCTTGTTTATCTAGCAATTAGTCATTTGTGATGTAAGATCTGAGAAGAGTCAGTTGTATTACTTTTATGTCCATTATTTAATTTGGGATGGAATTTATTTACTTAAATTATTTAATCAAATCATTCTTCTGAGGAAATACAAAGTGCTCGAACACCATTCCATGAACTAGAGATTTGGTGCAAAAAAAATCCGACATCTTTGCGGTAGTAGATGAGTGTGAACAAAACAGTAGTCGTCGTCTAGTATCTATCGCTACTGAAGCAGCTGGGTATGTTCGTGCAAAAATATAACAATTACAAGGATCAGAATTCAAACTTCAGAATCGTAGTGGCGAATTGGAATATCACGTGGCAATTATCCCACCCACGTACACACCAGGCAATTTATCAAAAATATGATTCCTGGAATCTTAGGGGTGTTAGAAACTTAGGCCACGCAGGGGTTAAAGCAGGCATTGTCAATAGTGGCAATCAGATTATACCTCGTAGTTGTGATTTAAAACTACTACTCGGTGTATGCACAGTGGTGCTAGCATAATCCTGATCCGACGAGACAGCAGCGCTTTCAGTGATGAACATGGCAGAGTCATTGTAAAGATTCTCGAAATGTTGGATAAATAAACCAATGCTGGATCGGGTATCGGGATGGACTCTGAAAGATGTACTTAAGTCAAGGTACATCTCTCACCGTGTCAACCGTTTATTTGTCCCAGTTACACGACAATACCAAACTGGGCCCCGTCAAGATCAGACATGAACGTAAAAAGCTTTGCTAAAAACTATTATGAATGGGAAATTTTGTAAGCGCTAGATCCAGTTCGTAATGACCAAGATATGTGTCAAATATATCACCAAAGTGAACTCATCTTTGGTGATCTTGACTTCACCGTGCTGGTTACCAAAGCCACACTGAACAAGTCTGAATCTCTAAACCTAAGTATCGCTATTAAGGTGTTCAGTTGTGTCAAAGACTTTTATCTGCTGACATTATCTTCCCATGGACAGCACAGACGAACCCAAATTGTCATGTTGTTGCTGAGTGAAATGAAAGAATCAGAATCGATATATCCGTACATATGAATAAATAATCTTCCAGGACATCATAACCGGCATAGCAAGCGTAAGGGCATGCATTTACGACTCAAAAACTGCTCAATAGTCATGACTTTTGCTGCGGTGTTGTCAGCGAGAAACCTCACGGCACAGTTATGCCAGAGGCTGGTAAAAACTGAAAAATTGGTTGCAGTACAATGAAAGATGAAAGTCCCGTTTATCGTCTACGTGGATTTGGAATGCCTGAATGTTTCAGTGGAACGCTCTCCTATCAAAGACACAAATGAGCCTGATATTAATTAAACAGTGCAAGTCGCTGGACACATTCCATGCGGGTTTTGTTATGTAGCAGTTCGATGTGATGGCCAAACTGAGCCATCAGTTCTTTGTCGTGCTCAGAGTTCTAGTTCTCTAAAAACAGTTGAGGTATTTCTCAAATTATGGATGTTACGGTAAAATGGATGCGGCAAGAGCTCTATTCACTAGCACCCATAATTATGACTAGTGGTTCTCGAGTTCTCCAAGGCCACTCAGTGCTGGATTTGTGAAAAAGCTTTCACTGAGAAAGAGCGAAGTTCTTCAAACGATAAAGAGCTAAGTTCTGCCGGTTCAAACGTTTGTGATTACTGTAACATCACTAGTTAGTACAGAGGTGCTGCACAGAATGCATGTAAATTGGAGTTGTGTATTTACCCCAACAAAACCAAAATCCCTCTGGTATTTCATAACCTGCGTGGGAATGATGGTCACATAATAATGCAAGTAGTAGCTACGGCATCAAAATCACCCATAAGCGTGATCCCGAACAACATAGAAAAATACATGACGTTTCTGCTGAGACAATTGCAGTTTATCGATCCGATCCAGGTTATGAGTCTGTCATTGGACAAGTTAGCGTACAATCTGACGATGAAAATTTTCAAAAATCACTCGTCGATACTGCCCAAATGCTAATAAAAAAAGGTGTGAATTTATACGAGTACATGAACAACTGGAATAAATTTGTTGAAACTCACTTTCCGCCGATAGAAGCGGTTTGTTCATCATTGTTGAGCAAATGTATTTCAGAAAATGATTACGACCATGCAAGCAAAGTTTGTTCAGCATTTGAAAACAAAATCCTTGGCGACTACCACGATCTGTATCTTCTCACTGATGCATTATTGCTCGAGCGAGTGTTTAAGAAATTTCGTGATACTGCCATTCAAGTGTATGAGCACGATCCCGTCCATTACTTCTCGTCACCGGGTATGGGCTGGGATGCATTGTTGTTAAAATACCACAACCGAGCTTGCATTGCTCACTGACATTGATTAGCATAAGTTTATCGAGCGATCACTTCGTGGCGGAAAGTCTGTGTGAAGTCACAGATGACACTCGTGTGAACAACATAAACATGAATGGGCATGACCCCGCTGATCCCATCAGTTCCATCAAGTATCCGGAGCGAGATAACCTTTAGGAATCGACCATGATGCAGCGATGTTCGGTTGGTGGATTTCAAGGATCGATCCTGCACACATTGATCTAAAAACAAGAGAAGGATCACAGCATAGACAGTGATCTTGGATACATCTTTGAAGTTGATGTTGAATACCCCGAGCATTTACACGTGGCACACAACGATTATCCGATGGAACCAGAAGCGTTGTCTGTGCCCGGTGCTTAGTTGTCCCAGTGTCAGTTCGCAATCGTTGATGAGTCTGGCCGCAAATACAACAAATGCATTAAACTGGTACCAGGTCTTCGGACCAAACATAATTATGTACTGCACGCGAGAAATATACACTTTTCCTTGCGATTGGGTATGAGTGTAACCAAGATTTCATTGAATGCTGCAATTTCTTCAGTGAGTGTTGATGATGATTCAGATGAATACCGACCTACGCAGAAATGGATACCAATGACTTTGAAAAGTACTTTTTTGAAACGCATGAATAGTGCCTTTTTTGCAAAAAGGAACATGGAGAATCTGCGCACACGAATCCGAGTCCAATTAAACAAGACAAATTTATAAGGCTGATAGCTGACCTGGTCTTTGAATCCAGAAGGATCTTTGATGGTGGACTAATTGCTGTTCACAGTACAAAATTGAAACTAAAGCTGACACAACCAATCTATTTTGGTTCGACCGTGCTGAACTTGTCGAAACTGCTCACGTACAAATTTAACTATGAAAAAATCAAACCGTTGTATCAGGATCGGATCAATATGCTCTACAAAGACACTGACTCCTTGCTAATGCATATCACCAACGATGATGTGTACGCAGAAATGGCACAACAAAGTTACGAATACTCAGGTAAACTAATCGAAGAGTATATGTGACTGCGACCCAAAATGTACCCGAATAAGGTTGGACTGCAAAGCTCCGGCAATAACATTAAACAGTTCAAAGGTGTTCCATATTTGATTGAAATAAAGATCTCAAACACGAACTGTACTTCGAATGTCTTCATGACTGTCTTGAGTTCATACGCATTGCAAATATGATCCGATCCAAGAAACATCGACTGAGCGTACACCGATGCACCATGGTGAGTTCCTTCCTGATCGATACTAACCAATGGATTCTCCTTGATGGAATCACCACTTACATATTTGATTGCCGTGCTGATGTGAACCAACTAACGATTGATGCTGATTAGAGCATACATATGAAATAAGCAAACTCTGGTAGCTGGTCCGTATCTGCTGAAATGATTTTCAGTTCCTCTTTCACAAATGTTCAGCTCGGTGGACGAAGTGCACTAGGTTTTGGTCCGTCAGATAAACGGTTGGTTGTTTTGGAATGACAATTCGTTCAGAAATTGTAAATACAACCACCTACCACACTGGGTCAGTTTCGCGACGTTGTTGTCCAGCTTCCAAACTCTCCAGGTACATATAAACACCAAACAAAAAACTATCTCATGTTAGTTGTAGCGGTGACGGCTGTGAAATCATTTCCTGAGTAACAGTAACGAACTTTTTTCTAATCGTATTGGTTGGTTTTATTCCATTCGGTGTGTTACTTAATTATTCAATGATTTATTGAATAATGGAAGTCGTGCTACCCAATCCTGACACCGCTAAGGCCGCATCAAAAATTTATGTGCTTACAAATGACCTGCGAGAGTATGATTAAGTCCTTCCACAACAGTTTGGTCGTCGTACACTGACATGTCCAAGACGTACTCGCACATGGTGTTTGGCCAACATCACGATCAGAGATCCGAGAAATTCTTTGCCAGGATCCACTTGTAACAATCGTGGCCATGTGAGTGGACCACGTATATAAATGTGCTCGAGTGCATTTCTCGGACACTTGCAGAACATTTTGTTGTTTCATATGTTACGTATATATATAATTAAATTGCTTGTGTGTTAGTTTTAAAATTCTTTCTTATTTTAGTTTTGTTTCATTACATTTTATTGTAATGATTATTGAAGGGATTCAAAGTTCTTTTTCAGTAGTTCGATGTTTTCTTTTAGCAAGTGTTGTTTGTTTAAGACGTAGAAGTGTTACATGAGAATTATTTTTAGTTAACCTAGTTCGTCTTAGGTTGGGAACTTCATAAACAGGCAGTTAAAATGATTGGTCAGTATTAGGGCCATACTTTGATTGCGTGATCACCATGTGTAAACAACGATTTTTTGTGATTGGTTTTTAAGTGGGGTTACACTGGCTTACGTGATAGTTTTCTTGTAGCAAGAGACCACATGACCCATCTCGCGAGACTTGAAATGATGTTTTGGGGGTTTAAATACGCATTCTTAATATTCTTTTGGCAGAGTTGTTTTAACATCTTGAAGGAACAATGTGTTATTTTTATTTGTTGCCAGATTGTTTGTTTTATATCTGATTTTTGGATTTAATAATTTATTCTCCTGGAAACTCAACAAGTTGATTTTTTTTTTTTTAAATTCTGAAAGATATTTTTGAAAATTTATTCTGGAATTATTTGGAAACAAAAACTGTGATTCAATTGAGGAATTGTTGATATTCGTTCATTGGACCACATCTGACGTCATCGCCTTCCATATTTGTGTGTCGTCGAGATTCGAACTTGGATTCTAATAGAACTATTTAGTGATAGGACTTGTGTTTTTCATTCTTAGGATTAAATTTTGGATTACATTCAGAAACCGTAAGCCCTCTTTAACAATTTTTACATTGTTTTCTAGGGAAATAAATTATTTTGTTAAAATATACAAAGTTTGTTGGCTTTCACTGTTTTCTTTGTTACTGAGTACGAGCCCTTGTCACGTAACAAAGAAAATTAGGGGCTCGTCCGGAATATATGAATTTTGGTTAAATATTTCAGAAAATTGTTTTTGAAATTTAAATTACCCTACTCTTTAAATCCCAAGTACTATTTTACATTTTTATTTGAAATCTTAAGTGAAAACAACAGGCTTTCATTTACAATATCATAAAAAGTGGAAAAGTTCTGAATTTTACTCAGGAGTGTTTAGTAATTTTGAAAATGAAATACAATATAGAAGTCGAGCTAAAAAAGTTGGATTTAGAGATAAAACATCTTGAATTTGAGGTAGAAGAAATGGCAAGAGAGAATGATAAACAAAGGCAGTTACAGAAAGAACAAATGGAGTTACAATTTAAAGAAAAAATGGAAGCAATGGATTTGCAATTTAAAGAAAAAAGGGAAGCAGTTCATTTGCAAATTAAAAAAGAAATGGAAGAAAGACAAAGGCAATTTGAAAAGTTCAAGAAGTGCACTCATAATAACATTAAAACTCATTTTGAAGAGAATAAGATTGAAACCTTGGAAAACGCTGCTGTTGCTGCTGATAAGTACTCCTTAACTCATAAAGTTCCTGTTGTAGGCAAATCATTCACTCAGCAGTGTACTGGTAGAAAGGTATTTCAGCCTAATACGGCTTCTCCTAAAATTCAATCTGGCACAACTTCTAAAAATCAAGCTTCTGATAAACCTGATTCAAAATCCTTGTCTCTGCCTACGTGTACCTATTGCGGGAAAAAAGGACACGTCATTTCTGATTGCTTCAAGTTGAAATATAGGCATCAGAATCAAGATAGACCTATCCTAAATGCTCTTATTTCTAAGAGGTCAAGGTCACGGTGATGTATTGAAAGCAATACATTTGTTGGGTCTAATAAACCCCAGTCTGAGTTTATTATGGAGAATTATGAACCATTCATGTCGAAGGGTTCTATATCACTCTTGGGTGATTCGGCCAATCCTATCCCTATTAAAATTGTAAGGGATACAGGAGCTTCACAGAGTCTTTTAGTGTCAGATATTTTACCTTCTTCTGAGAAGTCCTGTTCTAATGAAAGTGTTCTCATTCAGGGAGTAGAGTGCGGCTTTGTTAATGTTCCTCTCCATTCTGTAAATTTGTCATCAGACTTAGTTTCAGGACCTGTAACAGTCGGTATAGTGTCTAACCTACCCGTTGAGAGCATTCATTTGTTGCTAGGCAACGACCTAGCTG